>CM042010.1:116406261-116513761 GCA_023525715.1 Cichorium intybus
TCAACAGGTTCTCTTGTATGATCAACAGACAAATTATAACCAAATGCCATTGGGACCTTAACAGTGGCAAAAGTATCCATATCATACTTCTTTAACAGCTCGGTTGTGTAAGTCTCCTAATGAAGGAAAGTACTGATGTGCGATATTAGTACATATATTTTGGGTGCTATCGGGTTGTTTGTGAGCATTAATTTATATAAAATAAATGAAAAATACTCATTATGCTTGGAAGTTGTGACTTTACAGGATTCATGGATTGTTGAGCAAAAAGGTTGGAAAATGGAACGAAATCAAAACATAAAGAAAAAAATGTTGAATTACTACGAAATCTGAACATAAAGAAAAAATGTTGAATTACTGAGGTTAATGACGCGATTAGCTGGGGGTAACGATGCTATGGGAAGACATCACAACACTCCTAGCAAAAAATATTGACGCGTAGTGAAGATAGCTTTTGTGTATCTACGGGGTGTTTTTTACAATAGTGACACTATTTGAGACTTTTGCATTACGATCTTAGGTCCATTGAAACCATTATAAATGGCCAATTTCTACATTTAAGTGGGGTATCATACAGTACACAGTCGATTTTCAGAGCTTCTTTGGTGTTTCTAAGTCGTCCAAACCCTTGGGATCACATTTTAACATTAAATCTTTTGCATTCCATTACACATTCAAGGAGAAGAATCATTCAGTTTGTGAAGACTATTCGACCAGGGGAACATCATCATCTGCATCCATTTCTAGATTTGAGTACTTTTGCATCAAGGTTCTATTGTTTTATGCTTTCTCGATCATTGAACATCATTTCGTTTATGATTTCTAGTTTGTTTATGGATTTGATTATGAATTCTTCAATTTTGATGAATATACTTTGGTTTTAAATTGTTATGGAAGGCTAAACCATTGGGGCAACTTTCGAGAATGTTTAGGAAGATTCAATGAACGTGTTTTGATTGTTACTTTTGTTCCAATCAATTTATTTATCATTTGTCCTTAAAGTTATGATTTTTATTCATGATAATGGAAGTTGAGTTTATTGAATCTGTTTGATTTTACAATTAAGATAGTGTATTGCTCATTCACTAATCGTTTTGAGTTCAGATAGTTTAGGAACTAAGACGATCAGTTGAACCAACATACATTATTCCAAACTTGTGATTTTGATTGCTAAACTATGTAATTGATAAGTCTAAGACACAATATTTTTAATTCACTTATTGTTTCTTATCCAAGTAGACTTAGAGAGTAAGACAATTAGTCGAGTAACATAATGTGTGCCCAAAGTTATTTGTTGCTAAGCAATTGACATTGTTTATGTTTTCATAAGTAAGTTGGGACTTAAGGGAAGATGAACAAGTGAGTCTTAATTATCCAACGTTGAACCTGAAGTACCTTACTTGCCTTATTGATAATTCTTGTTTTATTGATCATTTCAACCTACAATTTTCAGTTTTTTAGTTAGTTTTATTTTAAACTCTTTTTCTCACAATTTCCAGTGTTAATTTATCTCATTGACTACTATAGTACAAGGTTTAACCACGAACTCCTTGTGGATTGGACCCTTACTTACCCTAGCTATCTAGTGGTTTTGATGTTTATTTTTGACTGAAACAACTACCTCGATCAAGTACCTCTTGTGGTTTGTTCACTTGTAGACCTAAAAAAAGTTTATTTCTCAGTTCATGCTCATTTGAAATTTGTGAACCACCAGACGAGAGAAGTATTCTACCATTGTTTCCCTAGCCGAGCTGAAAATGATATCATCTACGTAAATCTGCACTAGCATAATATGCTTTTTGTTTGATCTTCATAAGAGGATAGGATCTACAACACATCGTACGAATCCAAATTCTTATAAGAAGGTGGTTAAAGTGTCATATCAAGCTCTCAGTGCTTGCTTAAGCCCATACACAACTTTCAAGAGCTTATAATAGTGATTCAGATGATCAACAAATTCTAAAACCTAGAGGTTGCTACATATAGACTTCCTCCTTGAGTTCTCTATTGACGAATGCACTTTTAACATCCATTCGATGAACTTTTATATGCCACATATGCTAGGAACATGTGTATAGCCTCAAGACGTGCGAGCAAAGCAAAGGTCTCATCGTAATCGATGCCCTCTTGTTGCGTGTATCCACTCGCAACTAGTCTCTCTTTGTTTAGAATAACAATTTTGGATTCATCCACTTTGTTTTGCAAAACCCATCATGTACCCATTATAGTTTGAACCTTGGGTGGAGGAACCAAAACCCATACTTTATTTTTTTTCAAACTTAGCTAATTCTTCTTACATTGCCTTTATCTAGTCTAAGTGCTCGAGCACATCCCGAATCTTCTTTGGTTCCATTAAGGATATAAAAAGCAGTACAATGACATTCATCTTGGATTGATTGGGCTGAGCGGGTCTGTTCACCAACATTGGGGTTCCCAATAACTTGATTCAATGGATGGTTTCTTGTCTAAATATGCAATCTTGGAGTGACGTCGTCTGGAGATGAAGTGGATATAATGTCTTTGGCAAAGGTTTTGGAGGCACGAGCAAGAATAAACGGTACAAGAATAGCAGGAGTTGTACTCTGATTTTTAGGTTAAAAATAAGAGGTACAATTGGTGGATATTACTAGGTAGAGTTTGATTCCAAGTTTTGCACAGTCTGCAAAGAATTAGAATTGCTCTCCCCCTCGGCATGAGAAGGAGATCCAATTTCAAATGATTCCAAAATAACTAGAGTTTTAAAGTAAATGTTGGATAAGGGACCTCAACTGGAATATTTATCTTGGAATCAAGAGCGATTTCTACTGGACCAAGAAGAGAGTCAAACTCCACTTCAATAATGATGTTCAAATTTGGTACGTCCACAGGAGGAATGTCACTTTCTCGGTCGTGGGAGGTGATATGTTTTTCTTTAACTTTGTAGGTGAACAAATAATCAAATTATCCATAAAAACTTTCTTCGATAACTATGGTGTGTCATCTAGAACACGGTATGCACACCTATTGTAAAATAACCAAAAAACGACTTCATCAGTCCTTGGTTGGAATACTTAGATGGTCTCTATTATTCTTAATAAAGCATCTATAACCGAAGATATGAAAGAATTTCAGATTGGATTCTTGCTATTAAGCATTCGTATAAAGTACATTTTAGTCGTTTGTTGATCAGTATTCAGTTCTACACAAAACAAGCCGTATATACAACTTCGACCCAGAAATGCAGAGGCAAGTTGGAAAAGTTTAACATGGAACAAGCTACTTCAACAATGGTTTTGTTTCTTCTTTCAACAACACCATTTTTTGGGGAGTATAAGGTAGAGAAGTTGTTCTTGATACCTTTCTCGACAAGGAAGTTATTGAGCAGAGCATTGCAGAGCTCTATGAGATTGTCACCTTTGATTTTGTGGATAGATAGCTTACTATGAACTTCAACAGGTTTGATGAAGTTTATAGTATCTTGAATTCAGTGGATTTCTATCAAAGAAAGAATATGTTGGAAATCAAGGTTCATGTAATTAGTTTCAAAAACAAGAGTTTGCAACGGAAGCATAAAATCATGAACACAAATTCCATTTTCAAGAGGATCATGCTACATGTATGTAGAGATAAGATGAAGAACAAACATAGATTAAGTTCAAGATCATAACCTTTGTTCTTGGGTTTGGTTTGGATGATTTTGATAGCTAGGAATCAAATTAGAATCCCTCTATAGTTGATCCACCACAAGCTTGAACACCCTTGAATGCTAGTTCCACAACTTGCAAGTTAGAACTCCTTTTCTTGAACACCCTTGAATGCTAGTTCCACAAAGCATCTTCCACCTCTTTTAAGTTCTTAATGCATTCTTTTCCTTCCAATATGGCTGATTTTATGATGACAAAGGAAGTGCTAGTGGGTTGTTATTATTTATAAAACTTAGATAATAAAAGCTTATAAATAATACATCTTCTTATTTCTTAAATGGGATAACATTTAACCCATAATCATATACATAAATAAACCATCTAGATATACAATCTTAATTGTATAATTATATATATACATATATATATATATATATATATATATATATATATATATATATATATATATATATATATATATATATATATAACAATATATATATATATATTTTATTTAATTTACCAATTAAATTAAATAAAAGGCTTACTTATAAATCAATTAAATCGTTTAACAATTTAAACAATTTAATTGTTACACTTAATTAATTCATCACATATGAATTACTAATCAACCTTTAATTTTGTAGTTATTATTATTTACCTCAAATAATAATAACCTACAAGATTAAATTGCAAGTTTAGTATCATTTGATGTTAAATCAAATTTAACGTTCTAAATGATCAATTTGTGTCAAACTTGTTGTTGGTGTGACCCTATAGGATCATGTATTATTAGTAATATCATTTTATGATCATCCTTGGGCATATAGAACTAACAATCTCCCACTTGCACAAGGTTGCATCATAGAATGATATCGACAGTGGTAAACGTCTAGCAACATTTCACTGCCCCCAATAACACATGACATTGTGCCATTCAACAACATTCAATTCTTCAGAAAACACGAGGCTCTAATTGATGTATAAGGTTATCTATCAATTATCCCTTTGTCACAGACATCTTTTTGAACATGAGACATGGATCTTAATCATTCTCATTTTATGTTCAACTTTCAATCAGGCGCCTTAGATGTCTAACTCTCAACACATAAGAGGAACAAATCCCGTCTTGACTACATACGCCCCTCATATAGTTAGTACTATGCATGAGTATGGCCTTTATGGTTGTCTGTATTTCAAGAACAACAGTAAACCATATCAAAGCATAGTACACTCTACACTTGAGTCCCAAATATGTATCTCAGGTCAAAGTATACAATGATAATACCTTTATTCAAGAATCACTTATGATAATGATCCATGGAGTGATCTTGAAACGGGTCAAGTCCAATACTTGTTCATTGACAAGTACCTATGAATTTGGTTGCAACCTTTTGCTACTTTTACCCATAAAAGTCAACCAATCCAATTCATATTAGTCTTACTTCATAATTGCTCCCACAACTATGATCGACTATGGACGTTTAGAATAACTAAATTATTCAAGGATTAAACATGCTAATAAAACACAAAATTATGAATGAAACATCACGTCACATATATTACATAATTATTGTCGTTTACATAAGTTCATATTCATAAAACATTAAACACAAATCAAATCCATTCATTAGAAAAATGGAGTCCTATACCCTTAGCATGACTTTCATGCTTAGTTTGGGGTAAAGGTTTCGTGAACGGGTCTGCCAAATTTTGATCTGTATGAACCTTGTGAATACTAATTTCACCATTATTAACTTCATGTCTAATGTAGTTATACCTTCGGTGAATGTGTTTGGCTTTTTGATGCAATCTAGGTTCCTTTGCTTGAGCTATAGCACCTAGATTGTCACAGAAGATTTCTATAGGGTCCCGAATGGAAGGAACAACCCCTAGATCTTCTATGAACTTTCTCATCCAGACAGCTTCTTGAGCAGCTTCTGAAGCAGCAACATATTCTGATTCTGTAGTGGATTGTGCAATCACTTCTTGTTTGGAACTCTTCCAAGATACTGCTCCTCCATTTAAAATAAAGACATACCCAGATTGAGATTTCGAATCGTCCCTATCTGTTTGGAAGCTTGCGTCAGTGTAACCCTTTACCTTTAAGCTTTCTTCCAAACCGCCGTAAACTAAGAACATATCTTTAGTTCTTCTCAAGTACTTAAGAATGTTCTTTACAGCAGTCTAGTGGGCTTCACCTGGGTTCTGTTGATACCTACTAGTCATACTCAAGGCACATGAGACGTCGGGCCTAGTGCATAACATGGCATACATGATGGACCCAATTGCCGAAGCATATGGGACATGTTTCATCCTTTCAAGTTCAGTCCTAGTGTTTGGGCACTGAGACTTGCTTAGGATGGTGCCATGCGGTATTGGCAAGAATCCTCTTTTGGAGTCTTGCATCTTGAACCTTTTCAAGATTTTATCAATATATACACTTTGGCTAAGACCAATAAGTCTCTTAGATCTATCTCTATATATCTTTATGCCTAATACATAAGCAGCTTCCCCTAGATCCTTCATTGAGAAACAACTCTCAAGGAACGCTTTGACACCTTTTAAGGTTGGGATGTCATTTCCAAATAAAAGTATGTCATCTACATACAATACTAGGATTATGACAATGCTCCCACTAGCTTTCTTGTAAACACAGGAGTCATCCTCATTTTTTATGAATCCAAAACTCGTAATCTTTTCATCAAAACGGATGTTCCATGTTCGAGACGCTTGCTTTAATCCATAGATAGATCTTTTAAGCTTGCACACTTTGTTTGGATGCTTGGGATCGACAAAACCTTCAGGTTGATCCATATAGACATCTTCCAATAAGTGTCCATTAAGGAAAGCGGTCTTGACATCCATTTGCCATATCTCATAATCATAGTACGCGGCTATGGCAAAAAGTATCCTAATCGACTTGATCATTGCCACTGGAGAAAAGGTCTCATCATAGTCAATACCATGAGTTTGTGAGTATCCTTTAGCGACAAGTCTAGCCTTAAAAGTGTGAACATTTCCATCCACGTCGATTTTCTTCTTGAAAACCCATTTGTTCCCAACAGTCTTACAATTGGTGGGAAGATTAACCAAGTTCCAAACTTGATTATCGTGCATGGATTGCATCTCAGTGTTCATGGCCTCAAGCCATTTATCAGATTCAGGATCTGATATTGCACTCTGATAGTTGACGGGTTCATCAGAATCTATCGTATAACATTCCTCTTCCATCAAAAGGTAACCATACCTTTCTGGTTCAATTCGAACCCTACCAGATTTGCGAACACTTTGTGTTACAATTTGTTCCTGATCAACCGTTTGTTCAGGTTCAACAATTTCTTGTTGAATGCTAGATTCAACTTCTTGTGCATCAGGTTGTGGTTCCTGAAGTTCCTCAAGTTCCACAAACCTCCCACTAGCCTCTTCCTTCAGAAACTTGTTTTCTAGGAATTCAGCTTTTCGAGAAATAAATATTTTATTCTCGATGGGATTGTAGAAATAGTATCCAAGACAATCTTTCGGATACCCTACAAAGATACATTTAGTTGAATAGGGTTCTAATTTGTTTGAAGCTTCTTGTCTAACATAAGCTTCACAACCCCATACCTTGAGATAGGATAAAGATGGAACCCTTCCATGCCATATCTCATAAGGCGTTTTATCTACCTTTTTAGTAGGTGCCATATTTAGGAGACGAGCAGCTGTTTGTAAAGCATAACCCCAAAATGATAAAGGTAGAGTACTTCTACTCATCATGGATCGAACCATATCCAATAGTGTTCGGTTCCGCCTCTCAGACACACCATTATGTTGTGGTGTTCCAGGTGGAGTAAGTTGTGAAACAATTCCACAAGTCTTAAGATGATCCATAAAGTTTGTACTTAAATACTCACCTCCTCTATCAGAACGAAGAACTTTAATTGTTTTGTTGAGTTGATTTTCCACTTCACTTTGAAACGTTTTGAACATTTCAAACGCCTCATGTTTATGTTTAATCAAATAAACATATCCAAAATGACTAAAGTCGTCAGTGAAGGTGATGAAATATCTTTCACCATATCTAGTCATTGGCTTGAAAGGACCACATACATCCGTATGTATGATTCCTAACAAGTCCTTTGCTCTCTCATTGGTTCCGGAGAAAGGAGCTTTAGTCATCTTGCCATGTAAACAAGATTCACATATATCAAATGAGTCATTCTCATTTGCCTTCAAAAGTCCACTCTTTTGAAGTTGGGATATGCAATTCTTGTTTATATGCCCAAGGCGACAATGCCATAGATAGGTTTGACTCAAATCAAATTTGGGTTTCTTGGTGAAAGTGTGGTATAAAGAGCCATGGTCAGTCTTTTCATCAAGGTTTACTTCATAAATTTCATTTAAAGGCCTAGCCTCAAAATAGAATACATTATTTTTGTAAACGCAAATATCATCATTATTAAAGGAAAGATCAAATCCAAATTGTCTTAATTTAGCAACCGAAATAATATTCCTAGTCAAGCTAGGAACATAGTAAACATTCAACAATGTCATACATAAGCCATAAGGTAGTAATAAATCAAAACTTCCAATTGAATCCACCGCAACCCTTGCATTGTTTCCAACCCGAAGTACTACCTCATTTGCCTTCAGTCGCCTACTCCTTTTGAACCCCTGCAACATATTACATATGTGAGTTCCACAACCATTATCAAATACCCATGTGTTAGGAGATAAATTATAAAGTTCTAGGTCTATCACATAGATACCTGAAGTGCCTTCACCGGCATTCTTCTTCTTCAACTCCGCAAGATAGGTAGGGCAATTTCTCTTCCAATGCCCAACCTTGCCACATTCGAAGCACGCGTCTTCTTTGGCAACTTTTGCCTTCTTCTTGGGCGGACGGGATGATTGGAAAACTTTCTTGCCCTTTCCTTTGACAACCTTTGCCTTTCCCTTTCCCTTGGAGTTGTTGGGGTGTTCGGGTCTAGTTCTCTTTGTGCCACCTTCCTTGATCATGAGAACTTGAGTGGTTTTCTTAGGCAGATTCTTTTCACCGGTAATTAGCATCCCATGTAATTCCGGGATTGTCTTGTTTAAACCATTCATGTTATAATTCATGACGAAAGGATCAAAGGACTTCGTTAAGGAGTTAAGGATCATATCCGTTGCTAGCTCATCGGGCATCACAACTCCATGACGTGCCAAATGATCAATGTGACTCTTCATTTTGAGCACATAAGAGCTTACCGACTGCCCATCCTCCATCTTGCAAGCATGGAAAGCCCGAACAGTTTCGAACCTTTCCGTTCTTGCAAGTTGTTGGAACATTTCCTTTAGTTGATGAATCATGTCATAGGCTGAATGATTCTCCAAATCCTTCTGAAGGTCGGGAATCATGGTTGCCAACATGAGGCATGATGCATCGATGGAATCATCCATCTTTTTAAGCCATGCATCGTGTGCGGGCTTAGTAATGGCAGGGGGCTCTTCTGGAAGTGGTTCATTGAGAACATATTCTTTCTTTTCTTGTTTGAGAACAATTCTCACACTACGGTACCAATCCAAGAAGTTGGTATGGTTAAGTTTTTCTCCTTCAAGGAGAGACCGTAGTGAGGTTTTGTTAGGAGCCGAGTGTGTGTTGTTTGGTGCCATCTACAAAATTTTAACAAGGTTCTATTTAGTAAATTATGATATTAAGTCCTTAATAATTAATACCCTTTCTTGTTTCATAAACTTTAAATAATTAAGGTCTAGAATCCAAGTTGCATCACGAATAAGTGGTTAGGTATCCTTTATCCCGCCTATTCGAATCAACAAGGTAGGTAACGGTTTACCAATTATATCCAAATATAATTTCTAGATTTATGGGATCCCATTATAACATTTATAAGTTTGGCATGTTTGATCCCATCTATGCCTTGGATTTCTAATGCTTAGGTGACCTTTATCACAAGAGATTTCCAAACGAATCATCCTACTTAAACGGACGTGTAGTTTTGTCAACTATTGATGGTTAGGTGTCCTTTATCCCATCAATATTGCAAAACTACTTCTTGTATCACAAGAAGACTCCAAGTGGTTAGGTATCCTTTATCCCACAAGGAAATACAAGTGATACATGAGTGTCTTTAAGAAGGACGGCATAGATTCGTATTTCATAAGGGATTTGAATGTTTTACAATTCTAATTTTGAAAAACATATGGTATCATGTAGATTGCATGCATCCAATGAACATGGTACCATTAAATCTTATTTTGTTAATTGGTTCCTAAATCATAAAATCTCCATTTTATTGATTCTTTGTTTGTGGTCAAGATTACAATTAATATCCAATATTAAGTTTGAGTTTGATCGCATATATTAGAACCAATTTATAATCCTAAATAATTACCATTATTACTTAGGGTTGGAGTTTGTAAGAGTTTATAAAATCTCCATTTTATTTCTTGTTTCAATCATTTTCAAAACTTGACTTAATAGGTTTTAAAACAAAACCCATTTTAATAAAACCAATTTTATCACATCTTATGTTTTAATTGTCAACTTTTGAAAATACAAACTCCTTGATGATTATGTTTAATTATCTAGGTTGTCTAGCATGCAAAAACTTATCTTCAACCACAACATAACATAACAAAACATTCAATCATCACAAGCATGCATGGGTGCATAAACACAAGCCAACTAAGTTGATATTTCATGTGAGCCATACATGAAATATCAAGTCCAAACCTAGGGACAAAAAGGTGACAAAAACTCAACCAAATGATCTTCGATTTGGCTACAATTTTGCCAAGCTTCTTATATCACCAAATGACACTTGAACCACCATTTCTTGACATCATGGAGTGAGTTATGAATTTTCTTTGGCCCCCATGAAACTTGCGAAATTCAGGGCAGCAGGAAGAAGATTTTGTGTTTTTTGTTGCATTTTTCAATTCATTCTTGGCCTTATTGATGCTAATACTTGTTGAAACTTAATGTATATACTAGATATTAAAGTTACCAACAAGTATGTCACCAAATAACCAAGATATGAATTTTTAAAACACTTCCAAAACAATTTTGAAATCTGGACAGCAGCTCTTCAGAAAGTGCTGCTGTTGGGTGCAATCTTCTCTTGGTCTTTTACTTCCTTCTCTTGTTACATTTTGTGAAATAAATAAAATACAACTATTCTAATATTTACAACATGAATATTAAGAAGGAAATAACTAATTATTATTACAAACCATTTGAATAAATGAATAGATTACAACCATATCGAATACAAACACAAAACATGCATCATATGGTCCTTGGCTTGTTTATGCACCATTTTATCACATAAAATCATAAGAAAATCAACATTTTGTTTTTCTAAGGCAACATCTATGTAACCAAATGCATGCATACATAAAATATAGTTGGTTACATAAAATCATAGATTATATATTTGCATGTTGCCAAAGAAGCCATGCATGAAACTTTCATTCATGAAGATGAACATTCATGGCTTCCAAAAACCAAGTTTATCCAAATAAACTTATTATCTAAACATGCAATATAACCATGGCTCTGATACCAATTGTTGGAAATCAAGGTTCATGTAATTAGTTTCAAAAACAAGAGTTTGCAACGGAAGCATAAAATCATGAACACAAATTCCATTTTCAAGAGGATCATGCTACATGCATGTAGAGATAAGATGAAGAACAAACATAGATTAAGTTCAAGATCATAACCTTTGTTCTTGGGTTTGGTTTGGATGATTTTGATAGCTAGGAATCAAATTAGAATCCCTCTATAGTTGATCCACCACAAGCTTGAACACCCTTGAATGCTAGTTCCACAACTTGCAAGTTAGAACTCCTTTTCTTGTGAAACAAAAATCTAATTTTTGCTAACTATCAAGAGAGCTTTTAGAGAGTTTCTTTGGCTGATTTTTGAAGCAAGAATGATCACCATAACACCCTCAAAATCGTCCACTATATCACCCACAAAGAGAAAAGAAAAGCACATGCAACTAGCTTAAAAAAAAAGTCCCATTTGATTTCTATAATCAAAAAGAGAAGACACAAAGCATCTTCCACCTCTTTTAAGTTCTTAATGCATTCTTTTCGTTCCAATATGACTAATTTTATGATGACAAAGGAAGTGCTAGTGGGTTGTTATTATTTATAAAACTTAGATAATAAAAGCTTATAAATAATACATCTTCTTATTTCTTAAATGGGATAACATTTAACCCATAATCATATACATAAATAAACCATCTAGATATACAATCTTAATTGTATAATTATATATATACATATATATATATATATATATATATATATATATATATATATATATATATATATATATATATATATATATATATATGTATATATATATATATATAACAATATATATATATATTTTATTTAATTTACCAATTAAATTAAATAAAAGGCTTACTTATAAATCAATTAAATCGTTTAACAATTTAAACAATTTAATTGTTACACTTAATTAATTCATCACATATGAATTACTAATCAACCTTTAATTTTGTAGTTATTATTATTTACCTCAAATAATAATAACCTACAAGATTAAATTGCAAGTTTAGTATCATTTGATGTTAAATCAAATTTAACGTTCTAAATGATCAATTTGTGTCAAACTTGTTGTTGGTGTGACCCTATAGGATCATGTATTATTAGTAATATCATTTTATGATCATCCTTGGGCATATAGAACTAACAGAATATCCTAGTGAAACGAGTGTAATCATCTACAATCACAAGAACATACTTCCTCCGTGCGAGACTTTCAACAACAGAAGGTCTGTGTAAGTCCATATGCAGAAGTTGACGTGGCTCACTGATTGAAGATTCAAGGATCAATGAATGGAATTATGCCCTGTTTTCCATAATCACAACTCACAAGTTGCACCGAGTATATTGCTGTCAAACTTCAAAAGTGGCATGCCTAATACGAGTTCACCTGTAATGATGTTCTTTATATATTTGAAGTTCAGATGAGCGAGTCTTCCGTGCGACAACTGTTACGTCAAGTATTTATTTTGATAAAAGACACAATTGAGGCTTCCCAACCATCATTTTTTTATCTCTATAGGATACATATTTCTATTTTGACCAAAAAATTATGCATTTATTATTTTCTTGGGTGAGGAAATAGTTGTGTTTTTCGACAAACTCCACATCGAACAATGCATCACAAAGCATGCCTACATTGATCAGGTTGTGCTTTTTAACCTGACAACATAAGCAACCTTTCTAATCGTAAAGATCACATTTATTGTGTGTACACCATAATCCTTAACAATCCCATTTTCCATTTATGAATGTTTTGTTATAGTCTGATATTCACACATATATTCCAATCTACCCGTCATGTGCATGGAGCAAGCACTATATATGAACCATTCACGGTCCTACTCCTCCACACACAATTCCTTTCAATGATGCTTTAGCTGGATGGAATATTGTTGGCCACCAAACAGTAATTTTTCTTGGAATGAGCATCATCCTCTTCGCATTCTAATACTAAAGACCACAGATCTGCTTAGGACTTCCAAATTTGTATTTTTGGCTATCAAGCACGCTTTCCCCATCCTCCGTTTGTTGTCTTCTCCCTCGTTACTTGGTGACTGTATCTCACCCTTGCCTCTGGCAATGAACGCTTTCTCATTTTCCAGCGGTTCCATGACTTTATTCGCCTTACAGTATCAGGCGTACCGATTTAGCCTATTGCACTAGTTGAAAGGTTTTTAGCAATCTATGAACTATAAATCCTAAGTTCACATGCAACCTAGAAAAAGGATCTATGTTTTTCTATCAATGAACATATAACCAAATTCCTAAGTCCAACAATTATTTCTAAAGAATTAAATTAAGGAAAACCAACCTTTGATTTTCTTCTTGAAGCTAGCGGCAAAAATATCCTGCCTCAAATGTAGTCACACCCAAGCAATGGAGGAGAAAACAGAATTCCAGAGAGACAGCATGAAAGTGGCGTAGGTTTTAGGGTTCCCTGGAGGCTCTATTTATAGCCTCCAGGTGGCTACAGTCAAAACCCTAGAGGAGCCCAACTTTAACAAGCCTTTTATCAAATGGACAAGCCTCTTCTAAACCCTAATTAGGGTTTCGAAAATATGAGTGTGCCCACTCATAATTTTTGCCAACTCCAGGTTCCACTGGCCAGCCATTTATTCAACTATTGAATAATTACAAAACCAGTCCCTGCACTTTTAATTAATTAAATTAATCACTAAATTAATTCCAATTAATTCTAGATTAATTTCTAATTAATTAATATAGTTTCTAATTAATATATTATCACTTTAATATATTAATAAACTATTATTTTATTTCTATTGATTTATTAAACATTTAATAAATCAACCTTTCTCTCTACTGAACTTTCTGCCAAACCTCCAGCTATGAGGGCAACCCAAATGGACTTTGCTTCAATTAATAAGATAAATACAATTTATAAGTCATGGCTTAGACACCTAATCCAACAGTCTCCCACTTGGATAAGTCTATGACTTTAATTGTTCTTTTATCTTCAGATTAATCAACAACCTGCAGCTTCCTAGAAATTGTTGCCGAACTCTGATCCAGTCAGTTCTGTCCATAGATAAGTGATCATATGATCCTCCGTCCAACAAGATATTTTCGGACAAGAGACATGGATTGAGATCAATCTTTGTCCGATACTCTGTTTCCCGATTTCCGATTTTGCATATGACATAAGACTTTTAATTGAACACATCAATTCAGTCCTGGCTGGCCAGCACTTTAGTGAACTTCAAAATCATCGAGAGGCCTACAGATATCTGTTTCCCATCAGGGTCAAGGAACGAATAAGCTTCGACTCATATGCTTGTGTCTTTTACTCATCAAAATCGCGCACAACAATACGTTTTTATAACATCGAGTTACCGATGCGTTTACGTATTATCAATGCACAACCGACTTGTAAATTTTAACTCATATGTCTCCTCTTTAAGACCATAAGATATTATCGTCTCAACATTGCTTGTGATATAATCCATGAAGCAATCTATTGAGTGCGGGTTTATCCAATCCTCAAATCTCCATTTCTAAGTACTCATGAACGTTGTAGCAATACTGTTGCTATGTCTAACTCCTTAGACAATCTACAATCCAATTCATGACAGTCTTGATTCAATACTTACTTCCCAAAGTATGAGCGACTGTGGGCCTTTCGAATAATCAAAGTACTCGGGAAGTAAAACATGCGAAAGCGTAACATAAAATCTGACTGGCAGCTACTCTTGCTTATTACCAAGTCTCCACGAGGTAATCACCAAGTCGGACCTATCATAAAACTATTATCGATTTCTTATTTTCTTTTAAACTTTCAATTCAAGTTTTTATATCTATGTCTATATGAACTTCTCACTCTTTCTATGTATCCAAAAGTGTCTTATACTGATACATTGCATTGCGGATGATCCAATCGGATGCTCTTCCGATAACATCTCAATATGTTATCTTGTCCTTTTCTCTCTCCTAACTCCATTCTGGTGATGTATACTGTGACTTCCCATGGTTTTCGGGTTCTTTAGTCTACATGACTGTACCCTAAGACTATTTCGAGGTGTTATGATGTGCCGGTGAACCACACCTGCTCCATCACAATACCAATGAAACTTTTTAACCATGAATTCCTACATCACCACATCCTGGTGTAAACAATTACCGATTTGAAACTCCTTTCAAATTGTTACTAACATCCACCCCAATCATTTTCCAATGATTTTTCACGCGTGTTCAAATAATTTATCCAGTATTCCCAGCCAGACAATATCTTAAATCCAACTTACTATGCTCCAAGCATTAAGTCATCAGAACATGTTCATGACAATTCTGATCTACCCAAAAAGCTCGTGGAACTCGATCTAATCTAATTCCAAACCCTTTCGGAATCTAGAGATTATCTGTGTCATGACTTTCGAAAAAAAATTTCTTTCAGTGACTCTTTCTCATGCATCTTGAATCTTATCAAGATCATTCTTACAATGGCTAGGTCTATACTGATGATTTCATCTATCCGATAGACATCTGTAAACTACGTGAGTATGTTGCACCTTATTTATATCTCTCATGCCAAGTCATCACACTTTGTAATGATGGAAAACTCCTTTCCTGCGGCTATGCATCTTGAATCTTATCAAGATCATATTGGTAGAGTTTTTGATCTATCTTATAGATGTTCACAACCACTTGAGTATGTTGTATCTCTATTAAGTCTTTCATAAAGAATCATCTCTTAATATCAAGTCATTACACTCTGTAATGATAAGAGATGTTTCCTAGAAACAATATGTAACCAACATATATTCAACAACGATACTCCCACTGGCTTTGACTCTTTCGGACTATTCACAAAATCCAAACCTTTTGGCACATTTTGATAATCCGAAACCTTTCTGACATAGTTATGGGAATCTTTCAGGTTATTCACAAAATCTAAACTTTTTGGCACATTTTGAAAATCTGAATATCCTTTCTTGCGAGGTGCCGTGGGATGAGTCCCGGGGCCATGTACCTTCTGTATTGGCATGCTCTTTGTGAGTCCCTATTAGTGTGCCGGTGATCCACACGCGCTCCACTAACGACTCACAATGTGCCATGCAGTTTCCTTTCAGATTTCATCTTCTATTGAGAGTGCTTCTCCCAGAATCAATTACTTGACTCTGAGTATCGTCTCACTCAACCAGATGTTCTGAAAGTACATTTCTATCCATGTTGCTTTCTTTTGATGATTCAATTACTCCCTCTGGTTTTTAGACCAGGTGTAAAAATCAATCAAATTTTCACATAGACGGTGTCTCGCCCTAAGGTTCTCTTATTTGGCAGCAACTAGGCTCACCAATGCTTCCAAGTAGTCGGATTGTTAATCCGTACTAACTTTAGTGTTTTACCACTAATCGGTATGTCACCTAGATCATAACACCTTATGACGATGACCAATACTACTGATTAAGAGAAGAGTATGTCAGGTTTTAACAGAAATCTGATTCCTGCTCAAAGCCTAGTGATGACTAAAGGTTCTTTCACTTGGCTAATACTGAACTCATTTAGGACTGTCCTAACTCCCACTGTTTCCTTAGAATATGAGTCCTTTCTAAAAGGGCTCTTCTTTCACAAGTACAGTGGGATAGCCAATGAAACGACATTGCTGATTAGGTTCAGGCTAGTCATGAGGTTTGGACAAACGCTACATGACCCTGGACTTTCTATGTGTAAGTGGGACGATCCCAGCTTTACATTTCAGACAGTGTCTGCATAACCCACCTAATCAAACGGAATATGGTTTCTATGGTCTGACTGGTTGAGTATTCAATTCATTGAAAACTAATTAAAGATGTATCTCATACATTGAGGATGGAACTATTTCGACCAATGCTCCATCATCTTCCCTAAGACACATTATAACCATTAATGTTCTTGGAAGAGAATAAACAGTGAAACATTTTCTCAGTTTATGATGTTACGCAGGTTCTGTTAATCTTATACTTCCTTTGAAGTCCTTGAACTGTTCAAGGTTTAAATTTAATCGCTTACTCTGATAAGCGAAGCCATATTCGTCAAACCAATTGGCAAGTGAAGTATAATTAATTGTGTTCTGTTCAAACACTCGAGCAATACACAATAACTAGCGTGTCTTTTGCTCATAATCTTAATGTCCTTTACATCTCTATGTAAATTTACGACTTTGTTAATTTTGTTCAAGATATGCAATCATCACCTGACTCTAAGTCAATTGATTCCAAAATCCTATCCTCTGGATATTTGGGTGATTCATTTCTTGCCACATAGGTTTTATTAAGAACTCAATTCATCATGTGACTCTAAGTCAAATGATTCCAAAGTCCTGTCCAACTGGACCTTTGGGTGATTCATTTCTTGCCACATATGTTTTATTAAGAATTCAATTCATCATGTGACTCTAAGTCAAATGATTCCAAAGTCCTGTCCAACTGGACCTTTGGTTGAAATGATTCTTATAAAATTTACTTTAACACTCATAGAGGACACAATTCCTGAATCCAAACACTTTGGATGTATCAACATTCAACTTATTGCCATGCATTTAACATACTCATACAACATTTCAAGGATGATTTTAAGCAACATGTATTAAAAGAAAAAACACCATATTTATAAAACTAAATTATCCTGGAACAATGTATTATATGACAGATAATGTCGCACGCATCTAATAAGCTAATAACAAGATCACAATATCTAACTAAACTCCAAAACTGCATGAGCTTCAGATCCAATCTGAATATGCTCCTTATGCAACAACATCCCGCATCCTATATAGTCCGTGCATACAGAGCATATGTGAGAAACATATTCTGTATCAAGGAATTAAGGATCAGGAGTTCTGAGTTTTAAGATATTCCTGAGTTGCCAAACCGTTCAGCTTTGGAGCATTTTTCCAATCTTTCTATGACCGTGTCCCATCTTGTGGATTCCCAGTTTGAGACATCGATGAACCGGTCCATACGATCTGGATCGTTTCTTGATGTGCCTTATTACTGGACTCAATCCCGAAGCAGCTAAATCAATGGAACTATGCATCTCTATGAACGACTCATACAGATTCAACATTGAATGCATTCCCATGATCGTTTTACCCTGGTTTCCCTTCCTGTACATCTGGATGAACAGATCAGCGAGTCGAGCTAATGCTTAACTCCCGATCAAAAGGGGTAACCAATTTTATACAGTTTGCCTATGTATTCCTCAAACTTGAGAACATGCAAACGGGTGCTACTTCCTTCAAGCTTGTACACTTCAAGCTCTTTGAAGATATTAGCTCGCCCTTTTATTTCAACCGGTTTTCGGAACCTTTCCTCAACCAGCTGTGCTAACTTATCTGACCCTAGGAATTCTAAATCCCTGCGGAACTCGGGGTCACTGATCAATAGCACAAGGCAGCGAACTTCCTTGGACTCAATAGTCAAGGGGTCATGCTCATCACAAACTGCTGTGTGATGCCATGCTTTGGGGAGCGGACACTCAACAAGATGTGGCTTGCCAGCAAAACTGAGAACCATTCTCTATTTGTGAAGCCATACCACATAGTTCAGGCCAGTCAGCCTTACCATATGTAACAGGTGCATTCTGAAACTCTCAGAAATGGGTGAAGGAGGAGAAGGATGAGAATTGACACTTACTTTAGACATCTATAAAATTTGAATTTATTAGTTTAATTTTAATCCTTTTAAATAATTACCCAATTTATTATTTAACAAGGCTAGGATCCAAAATACCCCAACTATGGTGTGAAGAGGGATGCCGTAATCACAAGATAATGGTCATTAAGGTAGATAAACATTTATCAATTTCAGTCTTATGAAATTCCTAGATCTGTGAGATCCATTGAACTATTCAATGACATGTTTAATCTCGGATATGATCTACTATTTGTGACTGGGATGTCGAGGATCACAAACTAGATGTAAATAACCATGCAAATGTGCTCGGTAACCTCAATGTCATTTATCATCTCTAATTGATGTGCCGGTTAGCCACACACGCTCCATCAACAATAATAAATCATGAGAAACCCATTACCACTCTTTATGAGCCCCTATTAGTGTGCCGGTTAACCACACACGCTCCACTAATGTCTCATAAAGTGTAATATGCAATTTCATGGGATAGTATCAATTCACATTTTTCCTAAAGTAACTAGATTGGAATTTTTATAAAATGTTCTAGTACTTTCAATAACAGCATTATACTTTTAGTGAGAATTAAGTGGTCCTATCAAACCTGTTCGGCTAACGACACTCGACTGACCAGGAGAGCGGTGGGTGAGAGTGGACACCCATTAGACTACCATTTTATAGGTAGTCGCCTTATACCCTCTTTATATGACAGTTTTGTGAATGAGGCCTACTAACGGTAAGACTAACCAATTTTATCTTATATATAAAATATTAACTATTAATCATAAAATATATAACATATATTTTAAACCTTTTAAAATATTTTAGATTTAGTATTTTAGTATTTTCGCTAATTAACAATTAATTTCAAAAATTTAAATTTAAATCTTTAAGTGATTTAATTTATATATTAATTAACAATTAATTAAATTAATTAAATCAAGATAGGTATCAAAAAATTAATCAAATTAATTTACCTATCTTAAACCCTTAATATTTCGAAAATAGCATGTAGTGGGTTTAAGGTTTCTAGTTATTAATTAATCAGTATTACCAAAAATAACAAACCTCAGAAACCCTAGCATACAAATTTTCGCAGAAAGGGGGGAGGAGGCTAGGGTTTTCAAAACCCTAGCCACCATGTCGAAATAGCCATCCCAAGGGTTTCTTTTTTGGCAAATAATCCTTAGCCAAACAAGCAGTTATATAAATTCACAAGAAAAACAAGACAGACTCTGATACCACTGAAAGGTTTTTAGCAATTTATGAACTAGAAATCCTAAGTTCACATGCAACCTAGAAAAAGGATCTATGTTTTTTTATCAATGAACATATAACAAAATTCCTAAGGCCAACAATTATTTCTAAAGAATTAAATTAAGGAAAACCAACCTTTGATTTTTTTTTTGAAGCTAGCAGCAAAAATATCATGCCTCAAATGTAGTCACACCCAAGCAATGGAGGAGAAAACAGAATTCCAGAGAGACAGCATGAAAGTGGCGCAAGTTTTAGGGTTCCCTGGAGGCTCTATTTATAGCCTCCAGATGGCTACAGTCAAAACCCTAGATGAGCACAACTTTGACAAGCCTTTTATCAAATGGACAAGCCTCTTCTAAATCCTAATTAGGGTTTCGAAAATATGAGTGTGCCCACTCATAATTTCGCCAACCCCAGGTTCCACTGGCCAACCATTTATTCAACTATTGAATAATTACAAAACCAGTCCCTACACTTTTAATTAATTAAATTAATCACTAAATTAATTCCAATTAATTCTAGATTAATTTCTAATTAATTAATATAGTTTCTAATTAATATATTATCACTTTAATATATTAATAAACTATTATTTTATTTCTATTGATTTATTAAACATTTAATAAATCAACCTTTCTCTCTACTGAACTTTCTGCCAAACCTCCAGCTATGAGGGCAACCAAAATGGACTTTGCTTCAATTAATAAGATAAATACAATTTATAAACATGGCTTAGACACCTAATCCAACACTAGTGACGCATGATGGTTTCATAATTCTACTCTAGAGTAGATAAACTACCTTTCTCATGAGTTGCGTACGTTGCTTGGTACTGGCGAGCACTCTACTTGTGTGCCGAAGGTTGTGTCTAACCTTGATACTATTGCTGCTAATGGGAGCTTTGACTTACTTGGGGTGTCAAAAAGTCTCGTGGGACTCTGGTTCCATGGGATCCCGATTTCGTATGAGGAGTATTTTTTTTTCAAAATTTCGGGAGCAGGAGCAGAGGCTGATTTTAGTTCCGTTTGATTTTCAGGGTCAGGGTCAATAGCAGACGGTTCCGTCCCGAAATACCCATGGTGCCCCGTCTGTAAATAAATAAAATAACAAATAACAAATATAGTGTATATATATACACACACACACATACACACACACACACACACACACACACACATATATATATATATATATATATATATATATATATATATATATATATATATATATATATATATATATATATATATATATATATATATATATATATATATATATATATAGGGATTTTGGGGGTCGGGCTCAGGGAAAAACCGTGTTTTTTAAGAACAGGAAAATAGGGGAAGGTGGGAGCGGGAGTAATTTCAGAATTCAAGGGCAGGATCGGGGGCTAGTAACAGGGGAATTTGGGATAAGGATCGGGGTCGGGGGAAACTGTAGAATTTGGCGGTGGGGTAAAAGAGCCTACTTCTGGTCCCGTTGACATCCATATGAGCTACCCTTGGCTGGTACTGGTGTGGCTTCTGTGTAGGTTGTCACAAGAGGTGATGACCACCGAAACATTTCCTTTGAAACTTTTGGACGAGGAGGGCATGCTTGTGTTTAAATGCATTGCAATCTTCTTCAATTTCGGTTGGAAATACATCATATGCATATATAATCATTTGATATCTAGCAACCATAAGCGGGACAGTAGGATCAATAGGGTTACTTGTAATAAGCATCATGGATCCACCAAGTCATTGTGACTACGTGATTATAGTAGACTCCTAGGCTTTAAGTTCCCTACAAATTTGGATGATATTCATTTTCTTAATATTTCCATTTGCTTGTAAAACAATTATTACCATCATCTACCCTTTACCCAAACCTTCTAAAACTTTAAATTAATCTCGAGATTAGACTTGATGCTGTCACCACTCGAGAGTTGGTTTCGAATAAAGGTGAATCGATTTTGAGCAGCCTTCAAACTTTCAGCAGGAAGGATGTTAAAGTTGCTAAAGTCATTTAGGGCAAAGCTCAGTTTCTTGTCCTTAGTGTTGTCTGTTCCTTCAAACATAGATTCTAGAGTAATTCGTATGCCTTTTGTAGTTTAACAAAGTTTAATATGTTAAAATATGTCGAGGGGACGCCATAGACGAGTTTAGTGTAATAAATTTCTTCATTGTCCATTTTCAAGGTCTAGGGTTATGAGGACATGTGGTGTAGGTCCAACAGCACCTCCGAGAATGCCAGCAACAACATAAAACTCTGACTTGGCATGTGGGAATATGAGGACCTTCTATGACGGACCTCCATATATCTTTACCTTTCTTCTCAAATGGTTACCCATTTGGATCGTCCATTGTTCATACTCATCAACAACCAGTATGGGAGCTCTATTTGGGCATCCCACGCTGTTTGAGACATTTATGGAATACATAATGTTCAAATTCTGACATGTCATGTAGATTTTTAAGTTTTGATTAACGACAGTAGTATATATGTATATATAAAAGATTCTTTCATTTCGAACTTAGAAATGGGAGCAACCAATGTTAACTTGGCAATTATAATCTAAGGATACCTAAATCAATCAACCACCTTGGCTCTGATACCAATTGATGAGGTATACAAATACCAGTTGACAAGTAAAATGCAGAATGTTAAAGTACATAATTTTAACAACTATATATGACATAAACTTAAAGATGAACATGTAAAGTAAGAACAATGAGAATGAAAAAATGATGTTATTGATATTGATAGTTTACGAACTTTTCAAAATCACAAGGCATTTTATTACATATTCTAAGTTGGCTATTTATAAGGAAAACTAGTTGACATTTCTCATTAAAATAGTACAACAAGTACATTGTAATAAAGATAGGTCCCCTAATACAAAACCAACTAAGTCTGACACATTATAAGTACCCACAGGTACATAACTAGTAAACAGACAAAACAAAGTATCTTTTGTACTTCGCTTCGCTTTATACGGATACTTTCATGGTTCACATCCTCCACTTCACACACTAATATTATACATCCATACTTAGCACTTGGAAAAGACTCATTATGAGCAACATAGTCACTTCAAGGTGCAACAACTTTTTCAACAATTATTGGTTGATGCTTATACGATTATTGAAAGTAAGAGACTATATTACATATGCAACCAATATAAAGTTCTTAACTGTGAATCTTACGAAAATTTTCATATGATACAAAATCACGACAATACTGATATTTTCAACATCGAACAACGTGTGATCCTGCCTTCTTATTTTACCAATGATGCATGCTACATGATGTTAAACTATTTAGATGCCATGTCACTTTGTAAGTGGTTTGTATACCCAAATTTTTCATAACAGTAACATGTAATAAAAATTGTCCGACATCAAAAGGTTTCTTATTAACACAACGCTTAATCTCGAAGACAGTCCTAATATCCTATGTAGGTTATTTAAAATCATGCTTGATACATGCATTAAAGACTTAAAGGAGAATGCATTACTCAGTTTGGTCCAAGCAGTGTACATTATACATACAATGATAATTATAACATGTTTATATTTATATTTATCTTATAATGACATATAAAGTATTTCTTATATTTCACATAATATGTTGCATACTTTATCAATTTATTGTACTAAACATAATAAACTCTTTATTTTATAATTTTTTTGTTAGTTGTTTGTACGATGGATTTTTAATAACATGGGTTGCCTCATGCTTTTATATGTCTATTTATGCATTCTGGTTACAAACTCCCTACTATTGAACATATTGATATGATTATTTCTGTTGAGATTCCAGAAAAAGATAAGGAGCCTGAATTGCATGTACTTGTCAGCGAGTTCATGATCCATTGTCCTTGTGGTAGTGATAATATGCACTCTCCATACATGATTGATAACAAGTGTTCTTAAAACTTCCCAAATATATTCTCAGATCAAACTTCTAGTGATTCAAATGGTTATCATCTATATAGAAGACAAAATGATGAATCCTTTGTTAAAAATTCGTGCGTTAAGTTAGATAACAAAAATCTGGTTTCCTATCACAAAGCCCTTTTGAAAACGTATCAGATTAACATTAATGTTGAGTGGTGCAATCCGTTCACTTCCATAAAATATTTGTTTAAATATATTAACAATGGTCCTGATAGGGCTACTGTTACGATTGTACAAAGCAACACTGATAATGATAACATAGTTGATGAAATAGAATATTATTATGATTATAGTATCTATCTGCATGTGAAACCTCATGTCAAATATTTGGATATGATGTTCATTACATGACTCCTTTTTGTCGTGAGGCTTTAATTCAATATCCCTGGACAACAACAAGTTGTATATGGTGCAAATGATGATCTTGAGAATGTTCCCGAGAAACCTTTTATTTCTTCTTCAATGCTCTTATCATAAATGAGGTGTAATGAAAGTTATGAAGAAGCACAGACACTTACTTATGTTGAATTTCCTATAAAATTTGTATGGAAGTTGCAAGAGCAACGTTGGGAGCCAAGAAAAAGGATTTTCGATTGGTAGAATTCATTTCGTTTCTCCTACTCTCGATGAAGCATATTTTTTAATAATTCTTTTAAATAAAGTCAAACGTTCGAAATCATTTGCATAAATTTGTACGGTGAATGGACACAAATGTCTTACTTTTAGAGATGCATGCTTTACTCTTGGACTTAGAAGATGATAGGAATATATTGATCTCATTGAGGAAGCAAGTCATTCAGGATTTGCTTATTATCTACGGTCTCTATTTGCAACTATGCTAATGTGAATGTCTAGATTGTGTTTTGTTTGGGAAAATACATGGGAATACTTGTCGGATGGAATTTTTTACAATCGACAACTAAAATTAAAGTATCTAGTTATTATAATAATTTATCATTTTTTAAATATGTGCATTGATTATATATTTCATTTTTACCGACTTATATTTTACAAGCACAATTACTATGTTTATTTTTATAGATTAGTATTAAAGACATTTTAGGTTTGGTTTCTATTTTCTATTTGAATAATTATGTTTCACTTTGTACAACTTTATCACTTATTAAGGATCAAGTTACCAACTTGATGCTATTTTAGATTGAAATTTTTTTACTCCATACCAATTCAAGCCTCAAAAAGTTTATAGGGATGCCTTTAACCTAATGATGATTCTATATATTTTCAAACAATCATTTAATTACTAAGGAGCTAGCTTATCACATGACTAATCTACAAAATGAGTTTCAGCAACTTATTGCTTCATTAATAAATGAACGAGGAGGTGCTTTTTACGATATCATGACAGTTGTTCAACACAAAAAAGTAGGTGTGTTTTTGTTTATTGCTTTGGTGGAAGCAGGAAACTTTTTTGGAAGACATTATCTGCATCCATAATATCTGAAGGTGAAATTGTTTTTAATGTTTCTTCGAGTGAGATTGCTTCTTTATTGTTGACCAAAGGTAGGAAAACACACTCTCGCATTTGAAGCCTCTAGATCAAACTTGAAGGATATATTGAGTTATGATAGTTGTAGAAAATCAGAATTACCATTTGGAGGAAAAGTAATTGTTTTTGGAGGAGATTTTAGACAAACTCTACTTGTTGTTTCCAACAAAATTAGACAATACATTATGAATGCGTCTTTAAGTTCCTCATACATTTGGGCAACATGAAAAGTCATTTGATTAATGAAAAAACATGAGGTTAAGCGTTCAAACATCTAATACGGAAGAAACAACGATATTTGTAATTTGGCTTTTAGATTAAGGAGAATGAGATGTTAGTGGTTTAAATGATGGCAAGACAATTATAGATATACATGATGATATTATCATTACTAATTTATTTGATCCTATTGGTTCATTAATTGAATTTGTCTATCATTCTATTATTCAATATGACAAAAATCCAATTTTTTCAGGAAAGAGTAATCCTTGCACCGGAAAATAAATTCGTTCAAGAATTAAATGATATTTTTCTATCACTAGTTGCAGGAGCTAATAAAGAATATCTAAGTTCAAATACTCCCGGTCAGTCAGATTCACGATGACTTTGATGAAAGTTTATACTCTTCTAATGTTCTAAATGGTCTTAAACCCTCAGGTATGCCAAATCATAAGTTGGTATTAATAGTTGGTGTTCTAGTTATGTTACTAAGGTATTCTGATTAGAAATACGATTTGCGTAATGGAACCAGGCTACGGGTTATATCATAAGGTAATCATGTTATAGAAGCATAAATAATATCCGAAAGTAATATCGGAGACCATATGTTTATTCCAATAATGTATTTTACGTTTTCAAATAAAAAAATTCCTTTCAAATTTCAAACAAAATAATTTCCACTGGTTGTATGTTTTGTCATAACAATGAATAACAGTCAAGAACAATCGCTATCAAAGGTGTGATTGTTTATGCGACAACCAATTTTCACTTACGATTAGTTGTATATTGTATTATCTAGAGTTAAAAACAGAAATAGATTAAAAGTATTAATCTTAGAAAACGACAATATACTTAACAATAGATTTTTTAATGTTGTATTCAAAGAAGTTTTTTTGAAATTTATGATTTATGACAATTCTTTAAAATATTTCAAAAATATTGTATTATTACTTAGTTGAAATAACTAGTTATTTATCAATTTCGTCCTATCTTATTGAAAATTTTATTTTTAAAATACTTACTGTTTAGGTCTTTTTATTAAACTTTTTTTTATAATCAATTCGTGATATGATACATTATATTCTAGGGCTAATAATATAAAAATCACTATAGTTTGGCCAAAATCCGGTTTAAGCACTATTTTTTTTGTTATATAAAAACCACTCATACTTTCAAAAATAATTTATAAAAACCACTCATATTTTCAAAAAAATCCATTGCAGCCACTATAACAAATAAAGGTCATGATTGGATGAGGCCAACTCGGAACACTCATCACCCGAGCTGCATTCAAAAAATTAGTGAATTCACTTGAACAATCTATGTACTCACAACATGGCCGAAGAGCTGCACTTACGAAGACAAAATTCACATGTAGATAACTTTATGTATAATTTTGACTGCAATGGTGTTTCGATATTTGCTTCAAATGTCAATATAAAACTTTTCACATAATCATTCGATGAAAATAATCATTAAAAGTTATTAAATAAAACGAATAGTGGTCACTATGAAATTTTTTGAAAGTATGATTGTTTTTTATAAAACAAAAAATTCTAATAACAATATATAATTTTCTTTACATAAATAAGTTATCAAAGCCAAGCGTGTACTTTAGATTTAGAGATTTGCTACTTAACATTTTATATCACTGCATGGCAAAGTTGTAATTAATTCCAACTATAATGGCATTCGACTGATGGAATATTTATATATACTCCATACACACTATCAACAAACCACGCGCCATAATTCTAATCCGCCCTCCCTTTTTTGTCACACGCTACGGCCACCGTAAACCACACGCTTCCCCTTTGAACCACTGCTGGCGGCCAAGAAAACCAATCATCCACCATGGCTATGGCTTTCAAGATGGTATTTCTCCATAACTCTAACTATAACTTTCCAATTACACTTGATCGATGTTTTGTGTGTGATTTTGTGAGTGAAAATGATTTACTAATCAACGGCAGAATTACGGTGGTTTCAGGCGACTGCTGGAATGTGGGTGGCGGATGAATGCAAGAACTCGTTCATGGAGATGAAATGGAAGAAGGTTCATAGATATATAGTGTTTAAAATCGATGAGAAATCGAAGCTGGTGACTGTCGATAAAGTTGGCGGCGCCGGAGAAGGGTATTCCGATCTGACGGCCTCTCTGCCGGACGATGACTGCCGCTATGCAGTCTTTGATTTTGATTTCGTCACCGTCGACAACTGCCGGAAAAGCAAGATTTTTTTTATTGCATGGTTCGTCACCCTTCTCTATTCTTGCCGTATACAACTCACTCTTTAAATGAATGATCATTCTATTTAATAATTAATATCATGATTATTGTGTATTAATATATATCTTAAAAAGCCACAATTAAAATTTATAAATACATAAAAAGTAACAAATATGGACCACAAGATAAAAACCGCAAACTAATCATTTTAAATGAGTTTTTTAATTATTTTTTATTTATAATTTATCGTCAATTAACTCTGTTTTCATTATAATGCGAATATAAAGTATTAAAAAGATTTTAGTATGTCCATAGTTTAACTGCAAAGAAGATTTAGATACTATACAAGTATAGAGTCATGGCATTTTCTATCGGAGTCTTTTGAAAAATTATTTAATAAACATTCAACAGAAATCTAAACATCTATGATTGTGATCATAATCGAGCTTAGGTTTTTATTTCCTCATCAAAATAATAACTATATTACTGCAATATAATAAGATCTATATGATTAATGTGTCCCAAAATGATTCTAATATAACATAATTTAACAAAAACTAATTTCAAAATAATATTAGTTTGAACCGCTTAATCATTAATATATATTTAATGAAATTTAATCTTTTTCATGATAAAAACATTATTATTATTAATCACAACAAACTACTTTTCTTTCTATATTTTGTAGCTCAAAATTTGGTCAACTTCAATGTATAATTTCTTAATTAAAAAAAACATTAAATACGCAGAATTTTTATAAATTATAATTCAATAACATTAACTAACTAATCATAAGCGAGCGACTGCCGACTAGATATAGAATTTAATAAAGATTTTGAACATTTTTTAGAAGTCACGAAATTCGATACTTGGCTGATTAAGTTTACGAGCAAAACATCTTTCTTCTTAGAAACTGACATGTCATACAATAAGAAAGTGACGGTATCAAAAGACATGAATTTTGGTCTCTCCTTATAGCGAAAATACCCTATCTCCTTTTCTATTCATGAGTTCTCATTAGAATTTTTTTCATTGATTTTTTATAGGGATAAATAAAAAAGAGTAATGATATAAACAAAACTATAATTGTTATGAGTGAGTGAAAGTAGTACAACTCTTTACTAAAGGACAATGACTTTAGTGATTTCGTGTCACACATTTGACTTTAATTAAAGGGGTGCAAATATATGCATAGGAAAAAAGACAATTGACTTGATTGCAATGTTGGGTATGCCAATCTAATAATTACATATTGAATCATATTAATTTTTATATAATAAAGATACTTTTATTCGATTTGATCATTTTAACAATATTCTTTCCATGGTTATAAAGTTTCCACGAATATCTATGATTTTTTATTATAGGGCTCCAAGTGCATCAAAAATAAGGGCAAAAATGTTGTATGCAACATCTAAGGATGGATTGAGAAGAGTATTAGATGGGATTCACTATGAAGTCCAAGCAACAGATCCAAGTGAGATGGGGTTTGATATCATTCAAGATAGAGCCAAATAGTTTCAAACAAATGAACATCATATCTCACACCCCACCCCACCCCACCCCATCTTATCCACCTACCGAACATTATATATATAGAGTTATAGACTAATAATCAACCATACTCATATCATCATGTTTTTGGCATCTTTCGAACGGGTAGAGCGCCTTTTTGGTATTGAGATTATTAAAGGCAAAAGAATGAGGTTATAATGACTTGTATTTCATACGGTTAAAGACATAGGTTTCATTGACTCGTGATGATGCAACCTGGTGTAATTGACTATCTAATGTTTGTTTGTTAAAAAGTTTTTCTTTTTCAAATTGATTTATATATTTTTAGTTTTTATCAAATTGTCGGTACCTTTTCGCAGTAGACTATGAATGTTCATAGATACCTAGAAGAAGTGGCCTGATAAAAGCAAGAATTGCCATACAAGTCTTTCAACCCAATATCAACACGCGTTTGGCTTCTTTCAGATGGGATGCCGTCCTTTTTCGATAAATTTTATTATGATGTAACCAGATATAACGGATTTTCTAATGTTTGTTTAAGAGAAAAGGGGTTTTCTTTAATATCAGTATATATGTTTCGCTTTTCTATCTATAAATGTATTGTCAGGAATAAACAAATACCGTAAATGTGACATAGTCTATAAGGCAGGAGGGTGTTTTTTAATTATTCACGAGCTGGTAGAACAATTGAAACACTAGTTAAAAAACTTTATTATATAGACATCGAATAATATAAACCTTAAACAGTAACATGGTCGTGTACAGCTTCGGACCTGACGTCCTTCAGCCTACTCCAAATACTTATCTTGTCGAAAATCAGGTGTCGGGTTTCTTCACTTCATTCGGATAGGTCGGTTCCTTAATTCTCAAGTCATATTTAACGTGTACGTTTTGGTTGCAAACTGATGAAATTCTTAGATATGTGAAAGAAACGGTTGTTATATTCTAGCCTCTTTTTTTGACAAAATGGAACCTAAGATGGTAACTTCTTCTTCCCCTATGGTGAATACAATAAATGAATGTTGTAGCTAACGTTTCAACCTCGGTTGTAAAACATACCCAACATAGAGAATTAGAAATAAACAATTAGAGTGAGATTGTTAGAAAGATGATTGATTGTTGGTTTTTTTTTTTGTTTTTTTTTTTTTTTGCAATAATAGAGTGTCAGGGTATTTCCTCCTATTGTAATTCTAGAACTGTATCGAATAGAAAATTTTAAATTATTCTTTGTTTTTGGTTGGAATTCTGTCTCAAAATCAATTTTTAGGAAGGAAAGGTATTGTTTCAAGGATTCTGAATATATATTTTTTGAAATTTTTCGACCACCAGAATACCCTCCAAAAGCCGATCAAACTTTAAATCTCATTGGTCAACATTCACTAGAAAGTCATCCTTTAGCCACCATGTAGCGAGAGAAGACGAGTGACTTCATTGATGATGTCATCACATTGAACAAATTTTAATTTTTTTTGCAGATTAGTCCCTATATTATGGATTATTGCAAATTAGTATGTAATTATGATAAACTCCAAATTGGTCCCTTTATTTCTAGCACTTTGCAGATTGGTCCATGTAGATTGGAGTAGATTCAAAAAGATTCATGTGTTTCTAAGTTATTTCATATTGGTCCATATACTTTTGAAAAGTTACAAATTGACTTATAACTTCACCAAAAAGTGCATTTAGATCCTGAAAAGGTCTATCTAGCAATTTTCGACCCTTTTGGATCCAAAGTGAGCTTCGTTTTTACCTAATTCTGTCTTGAAATTTTTATAAAAGCAAACGGCAAGTCTTTTTAATGGAAGTTCGGATACGATGGTCCGAGTTACTCCTACAAATTATAATATGTGGAAGCCAAGGATGGAAGATATACTAAATGTGAAGAATTTAGCAGAGCCTTTAGAAAACAAAGATGTCAAAACCGAAAAAAGAACGATCAATGTCTGGACGAGAATAAACAAGAAAACTGTGACGCAAATTCAATAGTGGATTAACCATAGTTTTTTTCATTATGCCTCTCAGGAAATAGATGCATACAAACTCTAGGAGAAGCTCAAGAGTATGTATCATGAAAAGATAACACGCAATAAGACATTGTTGATGAGTCGACTTATGAACTACAAGTTACAAAGTAGTACATCCATGACCGAGCATACCAGTTAGTTCCAGGATCTCGTAAAATAGCTCGATTTTGCCAAATGGGTTCTCAAATGTGAGGAGCAAGTCATATTGCTCCTGAATTTTCTGCATGATTATCAGGAGACGCTTGTTATCATTCGCAGTCATTCCGCCCCTAGTGGTAAAGTAAAAATGGAGATGGTCACATATGTCCTTATGAACGAGGAAGTCAGGAGGAAAGAAGTTGGTATAGACTATAGACCAGTCATTTGCCCTCGTGTATGAAAACAAACAAAGAGGCAGAGGCAGAACCGGCGACATAGGTCGAGGTCGAGGTAATGTCAGGCATGGCCAAAATGGAGGGAGATCTTAAATTCGAAGAAGATCGCAAGAAAGGGAAAAGTCTTCAAATACATGGTTAGAGGTCTACTGAAACTACAATCATTATCTCCACAAGAAGTGGTTGTTGAAAATTTCTAAGAGTAGCCTGGAAAAAAATATGAGTTCAAGTAAATAGGATGGTGAAACAATGGTCACCATCTCAAAAGACATTGCTCGTGTTACATGTGAAGAGGAAGCATGCCCACATGTAGGCAGTTACGATAACGAGTGGGTGATTGATATCGTTGCATCATATCATTATACTTCAAACCGAAATTTATTCACTACTAAACCTAAGGGCCTGTTTTTGGTATGAAGGAATAGAATTATGAATGAATGGAATGGACGAGGTAATAGAATGAGCAAGGTAATGGAATGAATTATTACATTACATTCTCATGTTTGGTTGGGTCGAAGGTATCTTTAAATAAATTAGATATAAACATATATCATTCCATTCAAAATACATAGTATATGCTCTACAAATAGTTGAAAAATAGTTATCTATAATTTAAAAAAAAGTTACAAAATAAAGAGAATAACACACCATAAAATCTTAAAATATAAATATGGTTAAATTTTTATTTAACTTTTAAATAAAAAAATTATTTAAATGAAGTTTTGAAAATTTTAAAAAGATTAATTTTTATAGAATGTTATAAGAAAGAAAGTAATTTGATTGTATTATATATAATTCCATTTCCCGAGGGAATGAAAAAAAACACCACTCCACCATGGAATGAAATTCAGTCGAAAACGGAATGTTCCATTCCATTCTTTCGAGCAACCAAAAATGATCTTTTTCATTCTGACGGAATACTACATTTCATTCCCTCTACGATTATTGTATACCAAACGCTACCTAAAATTATAAGTTTATTGACATACCTTTCTTGATTGGTCCTGCTTTGATCTTGGATGAACTAAGAGTCTAACGTACGTAGTACTTCACTAATGGACACCCCAAAACATAAATTAAAGTACGTATGACAGATCCTCCAAAGTTATGGCTGAATCCCCTTAAAATTGTGAAGGGTTTCACAGTTTCTTGCGGTTCAAGCAATCTCCAAGCTGAATCAACCTCTTGGCTAAGAAACCCTAAAGAGAGAGAGAGAGAGAGAGAGAGAGAGAGAGAGGCGTGAGAGCTAGAGAGCAAGAAAGAGAGAAGGAGAGAGATAGACCAAGAGAGATGTGTGTTCGCAGGAGAAGGAGGGTCGAGGGTGGTGATGTTCGGGGGTTGGTTGTTGTCGAATGTAGCGGAAGAGAGAAAGTGAGAACTTTGGGGGGGGGGGGTGTGAGAGAGAGAGAGAGAGAGAGAGAGAGAGAGAGAGAGAGAGATAGTGTTTGTGATAAGTTTTTATTGCAAAAGTGTCGGTAGCATCCTCTATTTATAGTTGAGGAATACTTATCACACTGGTATCCTTATCAATGCGAGATTCCTTTGAGACATCATTTAAACTTCTAGGTAACTTATGATAATACTTATCATTTATCAAGTTTAAATATACTTCTTTTAAGCCCCTTTAGTTTCTAGTTAATTCACATAAAATGCAAAATTAACAAACTAATATCCTTTATTCCACTCTTGTCATTTTATGCTAAAATCATGCTTTGTATTTAACCTAAAAGGCCCATACTAATTATAGAAATGTTGCTTACTTTTTGAGACACTGAGCATTTTTCTAACAACAACAATCACCGCTTCCGATTTCCTTAGCATATATCAAGAATCATGGCACCATCATCTAGGCCATCCAACCAAAAATATTATAAGATTTATTTCGTAGTCAAAAGTTTGTTTCATGTAATTGTACTAAAACGATCTTGCATTGTTCTTCTTGTATTTTTGGAAAACAAACCAAATCATCGTTCTACGAATCTACTTCTTTTATTTTATCTCCCTTTGATGTTATACATAGAGACTTGCAAATAGGGGTGCAAACGAGCCGAGCCGAGCCCGAGCCTGAGCCTGAGCCTGGCCAAGCTCGGCTCTAGCTCGTTAAGAAATATATACAGGGCTCGGCTCGGGCTCGTTTCGTTACGAGCTTTATGGACCCAAGCTCGGCTCGGGCTCGTTAAGAAATATACAGGTTCGGCTCAGGCTCGGGCTCGGGCTCGGGCTCGGGCTCGGGCTCGGCTCGTTTAATTCTTAACATGCTTAAACGAGCTTAAGCTCGGCTCGAGCTCGTTAAGAAGCTCGTTTACTCTAATGCAGGAAAATAACAACTTACTTAATAACTTAAATTCTAAAACAAACAAAAGGCACAAAATACAAAATATTCAAACTCCAAAATACAAACAACCTAAAATGTAATTAAATCATCCATAAGCAAATTAAACAACTTCAATCTAATATGCTATCCAAAAGAAGTCTTTCTTGATGCAAATTCAATCCAACATGTGAAAATCTACAAATTAAACAATGTTACAAGTAGTTATATACCAACATAAGAATGTTACAAGTAGTTTAAAAGATATAACTTTAATTATTACTTTTTCGTGTAGTTAATAAAACCTCAATAGGCCTTTCCTCCTTCTATAAAAAAGAAAATGTTTGACGATTAATTTATATATATATATATATATATATATATATATATATATATATATATATATATATATATATATATATATATATATATATATATATATATATATAATATTATATTATATATATAGGCTCGTTTAGGGCTCGTGAGCCTAATCGAGCTTGGTGACAAAGGCTCGGCTCGGGCTCGTTTAATAAACGAGCCTTATATTTAAGGGTTTTTGCCCGATTTTTGTGCTGCAGCCCCCTGTTTTGGTCCATTAAGTCCTCATTTAAAATTGGTCTCGAGCCGAGCTTTTATCGAGCCGGTTCCGGGTAGCTCATGAGCCGGCTCGGCTCATTTGCACCCCTAGACCTTATAAGTTATGTTTTTTTCATGATGATTACACGAACTTCCTTTGGAGTTTCCCTATCGGACACAGATCCCAAGTATTCCCCACATTTGATAACTTTCACGTTTTTATTCAAACTCATTTTACCACAACAATAAAATTCCAATGTGAAAACGACATTGTATACAATAACTCTCCATTTCATTCAAAAGTGCATGGACTTCTAATTCTCATACCCACCAATAACATAATTTGAAGAGTAAATTACAATTTTGGTCCCTGTGGTTGTCCCAAAATTGCACTTTTGGTCATCCTTTTGGATTTTCACGCTGATAGTCCCTGTGGTGGCAAAATTACCACAAAATTGTTATAGATTTGGTCCCTGGTCCAAGTAAAAAGACCACACTACCCTTTTGAATTTCTTTTTCATTTTTGTTTAATCTATTCATTATTTCTTAAATAACAAAAAAAAAATCTCACCATCCCCTTGGGTTAGCCACTTGCAGCAGATGGAACAAGCTTCAAACTCTCAAGTCGTTAGTGTAGCAGGTGACGATGGCTACCAGGGAAGCGCAAGTGAAACTCGCCAGAGAAAACACTTACCGATTAATTACCATTGTCAATCACTACTTCAAAATTCTAAATTCGCATCTTCAGACTCAAAACATAGACAAATTTGAATAAAAACATGCATTTTTGATGAATTCGAAAGGAGAAAGTGAAGGGGAGTAAGTACTTTTTGAGATTGGGTCGAAGTTTATTGACCCAACGGAGACGACTAGATTTTCTCGTGCATTTAAGAAAGCATTTGGATCAAATGGAGCTCCAATATTTGGGTTTGTATTTCTTGACATGCTTAAGTAAAACTTCATCTTCTTCTGCTTTCCATGGCCCTTTCTTTATCTCCCCCATTTCATCGTACATTCTTCCCCTCTCCTTTGATTCTTCAATTTCTACTCTCACACACACTTCACACACATCAACCCTTTTCTCTCTATGGTAAACTCTCTGTCAACAAGTGAATTTGTCTGCAACAAGTGAATTTGGGCGGTGGAAAATCCTTAGCCGGTGGTGTCTGCAATTAGTGAATTTGGGTGGTGGAAAATGCTTAGCCATGGTGTGACGTGGAACGGAACCACACTGTCGGTAAGCGAATCATGGAAGTGGATGTGAAGTTTTGTATCAGTTGGAATTGGAAAATCTAAATCAAGGAGGTGATCGGATTCCGGAAATAATATTTCGATTGATTCGATATCACCGGAGAAGCATCATCGGAAACAACTGTACGAAGTCTGTTCTTGTTGGGCTGCAAGGTGTTCGCCGGAAAAGTTGGTGCAGCAGGTGACGATGGCTACCAGGGTAGGGTATGAACGGATCTTCAAAGGGGTTAGGGTTTTGTTTTCTTTTTTTTTTCTTTTTTTAATTAATTTAATAAAGTTTACATTAAAAGAAAAATGAAAAAGAAATTATAAAATGGCAGTTTGGTCATTTAACTTGGACCAGGGACCAAATTTGTAACAATGATGCCACCATAGGGACCATCGACGTGAAAATCCAAAAGGATGACCAAAAGTGCAATTTTGGGACAACCACAGGGACCAAAATTGTAATTTACTCTAATTTGAACAACCCTTTCTCGCTCATATGTCATACCCTCCTTTTAGCATCAACCCATCAAATGGCCGCATATCTCCTCGTCATATTACCATACAAACTCCTTCATTACCACTCCCCCCACAGAACTGCTATATGGCTACACACCATCCTATACTCACTTACATATTTTTTTGGTGTTTATGTTACCCGCTCATTCCCGCCACCACCGTCAACAAACTTCAACCTCACTCATTTATGTGTGTTTTTAATGGGTACCTAATCAATCATTGTGGTTTCAAATGTTACGTCATCACACACAACAATATTATTATATGTCATAATGCCATTTTCGATGAGACCTTTGTTCCCGTCATCAAAAAATTTCAACCACAACCTGATACATATAAATTCATTCATCAAAACGACCACCCTTTTCACATACACCAACCAACCCCACCACTAGCCCAGTGTCTTCTCGGTAGACTCAGGCTCCAACTAAAAAGAACCTAACTACTGCCTTTCAAAGCTAGTGAACCCTCAATTGGACTGATTCCTACTATTCTAGCATATGAACCACTCCAACAACTTCCTTTTACGCTTACCACCTCTCTATTGATGCATTCTCGATCCCACCAACAGAATATCTCCCAGTCCAAATCCTCCTCCAAAACCATGACACCTTACACACATCCACAACCTCTATCCATCCAAATTGTACACATCTGAATCATGTCGAGTATATCTAAACCAAAAATTCACTTTAACCTTCAATCATCCTCTACCATATCTCATATTCCCTTTAATCCTAAGCATGCTCTGTCTTATTCGAATTGGAAAAGTGTCATGAATTATGATTATAATATGAATTATGATTATAATTCTCTGATTCAAAATAAGACATGTATGTTTGTTCGTAAATTTCCTAACATGCATATTATACATTCAATGTGGATCTTCCACTATTAAATGAACTCATATGGTTCTTTTTCTGCAACAAGTTGGTGTTGATTACATGGAAATGTCCAGTCATGTGGTTAAACCGACGACAATCCGTACTATGTGATCTGTTCACGTGTGATCAATCCCTGGAATATTCCAAGAACTAATGCATGAGACCAAAACATTTATAAACCTAACTTATTACACTATGACTGTCACACATTAGGTAGTGTACATAATCGTGTAACATTATAGTATGGTAATAAATTGTGTCGAACTCTTGGGGAACGAGTATGAAACACAGTTAGCTTATTTGATTACCAATTAATTCTAAACATACTAAAAAGGGAAAACATGGAAAATTGATTTGGAAAATAGATCTGAAGGTGCTTTTACTTAGCCTTGACTTCACCTTTCAATTATGATTGATTTCTATTATGTGCAATGGTTATTAAAATTGATGTTCACTGATCCTTAAACTGGTTAGTTCCCTTGGTCCATTCACTAATCCTAATGATTCTAAAGAGTCCTAATCACAATGGTCATGTTAATTAGCATCTTTAATACCAGTCATTAAGTTCATATTCAGTAGATTTAATCGAGCAATTAGTTTCAATGGTCATGGTTACTACTTTGTTGCACAGAATGGTCATCTAATGCATCTTACACATTAAAGTTCATTACTTTATTTGTCCTAACCCTAGGATTTGGAACATCTCTAGTCATGCTCGCCTAATGGCCATAGTATAGTCATGATTCAAGCTAATTCAATCATATTGGTCCCTAGGTTGCATAAACTCAGCAATACAACAATAAAGTTGCAAACTTTAGCACATAAGGTTCTTTGATTAAACTAGCAAGATAAAATAAACAACTTTCAATAACCAAATATCAATTAATGCATAAAATCAAGGTTTATTCAAAGTCAAATAAAAACAAAAGGGGTTTTAACCCCAAATCCAGACCAATAACAGAAAGACACCATAATTTATGTTGATTATAGACAGAAAGCAAAAGAAAACAGTAACCTAGTGATTCCTGCTTCAGACGCTTCAGGTTTCTGCTCAGTATAGCCTTCCTACCTTTTAGACGACTTCTAGACTCTCAAAACAACAACTCTAAGATTTTTCCTCGGTCCTCAGGTCGAAAAATGTCGAAAAAATCCGTCTAAAAGTGATTAATTCTCATTTATAGAGTTTGTAACCGACCTACGGTCGAGTCGTGATGGGATCATTGTTGTGGCGTGACTAGAATAAACATCACATTTGATCGTAATCTGCTCCATGTCATCATCATCCTATGTAGCGTCGCATTGCACTCTTGGACGCGTCATGATCTTTGTCCAGAAAGTCCTTTTTTGGCTTCTTTTGCTCCAAAATGCCATAAAACCTAAAATAAATAAATGTTACCATTAAATACCATCTATCCCACTTTTAGACCAAAAATGCAGCTTTTAGTATCCTAATGTCGCGTACAAATTATCTATAAATTAGGCGATATCAAAATACCCTACACTTAGAATTTGCTTGCCTTCAAGCAAATTAGAGTTTTTCAGCCTTTAAAATATTTATATTAACATATTCCAATCCCATTTAACGATATCCAAAGTAATAAACAAAAAAACACAATAATTATACTTAAAATCATATACATATGTGTGTACACGTTCATTTTAACCTTTATCCCCTAACTAAATCTCCTTCTCATAAGCAACAAATCTATAGTATGCCAACTACTCATTTTTGCATCCTCTATAAATATACCCTTCACAAATCCCCTGACCTCAAGATTTATTGCCAAATTTCCCATATTACCCTTATACCACATGATTGATAATTTTTTTTTATAAATTTCTTTATTTGATTTAACTTTTGGCACTTTATTACTATTTACTATTATATTTCACTCTTGTTCTGATAGCTTATGAAATTATGATATTTTTGTGTGAAAAGTACTTATGTTGCACTAATTATGACCAAATCAATAATTGACTATTTGATTCGCTTGTACCTTTGAAAGTTGTGACATTCTATGGAACTCTGGATTACAAATTTTCGGCTCACAACTGTACAGTGTCTACTCATTCAAATTTCATATGCCACTAAGGAAATCTCATGACTTTCTATAAAACTCATGCACCAAACTTTCGACAAAATTATCTCAAACCAGTTGGTCTTAGGTAATTAGGTGGAAGAAACACCCTTTTCAAGTCTACTGACTCAAGTATCACATGTCACTGATTGAATTTCCATCATGAGTCTCAATCTTATGATAGAATTTCATATTTGATATAACACTTTAGGCACTTTATTATTTATTAAGATTTTCTCGTTTCAGCACATTTATTTATAAAGGCTTTTTCCTTAGTAATGTAATACCGTGTTATTAAATTATAGATATTTTAAGTTAATCTTAGTGTAAGTAAGATTTTTTAGATTTTTACATGGGTTAGAATGATTAGAAGTCCATTTGGGAAGAGTTTGAACCTTAAAAGTGTCAAAAATAAGGTACACGGGTCGTGTCCAAGTCACATTGGTCGTGTAAAGGAGTATTAGAACTGTTTTGGGCATGCAGTAAGTTACAAGGGGTCGTGTTTTATAAACACGGGCCGTATTTTATTTGACAAAAACTTTCAGTAACTTACACGGGCCATGTTATTTTAACACGGGCCGTGTTACGCACGCAGACCCACTTTTTAAAGTCGATTTTCTTTCATTTTTGGGAAAACCCACTTCGTCCAAACCCTCTCTAAAACCCTAGAAACTTAATCCTAAACCTCTAAACTTGAAATTGAAGTCTATAATTCAGGAATTGAAACTAGGATTTGATTCCTTACGGTTGAAAGGTAATTCCATTCGATTTTGACTTTGTTTTGACGGTTGGATTGTTTGATTTGAGATGGTTCCAGGTGGTTTTGATGAACCACCTACAACTAACTGGTATTAGAGTGAAATTATTTGGATTAGTGAGTGTAATAGAGTTCTAACCTTAGACCCGAGCTAGTAAATGGATGTTTGTTGCTTTTCTAAGGTTGTATGAGTCAAAGTGGTGAAATTGAAAGCTACAACTAGGATAATATTGATATCTTTTGATTGTAACTCTCTTATATGATTCTAATTTCTTGATTATTGTCGATATTGAGTATGATTGAGATTGTTTTGAAGTTTGAGTATTGAAACTGAGTTGTTGTGTTACAGCTAAGGCTAGACAGGATCACACACGAGGTTTTGGAGTTCCACATATCGATTCAACCTCAGGTGAGTAGCTATTTATTAGATGAACTATGTTTTGGTTTAGATGTTTATTGCAGAAAGAAGCATGATTGTTTTGAAATTGGTTGAGTATACCAATTTTGAGTGTTAGGAGTGAAGAACCTTAGTATGTGTATTATATTAAAGATAAAGTTAGTTACTGAGATTGATGTGAATGAAATGACGGATACTACTGGTCGGTTAACCTTTAATTACTCATTGAGCTCTCGAAGCTCATAAATTGTATGTTAATGTTGTTTGTGTCAGGTTCTGGTAGTGCAGATCATGGGAAACGCATCATGGAGGGTTAGCTGAAGTGGACATGGACCTTTGACTTTGGACTTGGATTGTCTTTGTTGTTTAAACTACATAGTTGTCCCGGTTTTGTTTAATAGTTGTAAACACTTGTCGTAAATAGTTTATGACTTAAACTATGCTTTTGATATAACTTTGTAAACTTGTTACTCATCTTGTGGTTGCACCATTAATGATACTTATGTTTGACTAATATAATTGGTGTATCCTGAATTTGAGAAACCGGGCGTTACAAGTTGGTATCAGAGCTGTGGTTTAAGAGAATTAAACCTTGAGATGGGTTTAGACTTAAACCAATGAGATGGAGAAGTCCCAAAGAGTCCCGAGTAGCTATCCTTCGTGGTGTACTAAATGAGTTGATTATACAACCATATTGAGTATTATGGTGGTGAATGCTAAATGAGTTAATTTTCTTTTTCAGTTGAAATGAGCACTGGAAAAGAAAAAGAGCGAGGTGATCCATCCAGAGATCAATCGGATCACGAGATTCGAGTAAAGAACGTCAACCCGAGGGAGAGCGACCTCTCGAAACACAGAGTAATATGCAAGCCATGATTGTGGCTGAGGTATCCAAGGAGCCTAAAGAGTTGTTACCTACTTATTTGAAGCCTCAGGCGGAGGCTATAACTGGAGGTACTTCGGGGCCAACTCCGGTCCAACCTGAGCGCATGGAGGACCATGGAGTGATATTTACTGAGGCCAGTGGAGCCAGAATACCAGAGAAGGTGAGAAAATGCACTTACGATGTTTTTCAAAAATGCAAACCATCCGACTTCTATGGGAAGGATGATCCCATAGCAGCTAGAAATTGGCTGACGCATGTTGAAAAGATGTTCCGTACGAGTAAATGTGACGAGGCTGATAAAGTTGAATTTGCAACGAACTTACTAAAAGCTGATGCATAATTTTGGTGGGAAAACACTTGTATGGAAGTCGGAGAAAGTTTGGCACTTACCTTGAGTTGGGAACAATTCAAGCTGAAGTTTATGGAACATTATTGTTCCAACAATGATATAAAAGGTATAGAAGAAGAGTTCTTGAAGTTACAACAAGGGTCGAGAACGGTGCAATAATATACTTTAGATTTTAACGAGAAAGCGAGATTTGCACATCATGAAGTAGATACCGAAAAACGCAGAATGGATCGTTATATGTGGGGTTTAAAGACCCAAATTCGGGAATTTTTGCAAGGTTCAAGGTATACTACATATCAACAACTTACAAAAGCAGCAAGAACAAGGGAGAGAGAGTTACAGAGACAGGAAGAGGAGAGGAGAATTGAAAGAGAAAGTGCTCGATCGAAGAGAAAGTGGGATAGTAGAGCTGGAGATAATACTCAGAGATCGACTACCACGAGTTCTCAATTCCGTGGAGAGTCAAAGAAGAACGAAGAGAAATGGTGTAAGAAATGTCGGCAAAAACATACGGGGGAATGTGATTCCCGTACCCCACCATCGGTTTGTTTTCAATGTGGAAAGACGGGACATATGGCCCGTCAGTGTACAGAAAGTCATCCCGTTTGCTTTAATTATGGAGAGAGTGGGCATATTTGCCCCGAGTGCCCGAAGATGAAGTCTGAGTCTAAGAGAGATTTTCAAAAGACCGGACGAGGAGGAGGTCGGGATAGAGATGATCGGAGAGACAAGAGCGCCAGTCACGTGATAACGAGAGCTTTTCAATTAACCGTCGATGAGGCTCGAGATCAAACCGATGTTATCACAGGTATTTTTAGCTTGAACTCTTCTCAAGCACGAGTACTTTTTTATTCTGGTGCATCTGTGTCTTTTATATCGGTGTCTTTTGCTTCCAAATTAGATATTTCGTTAGTTGATTTATATGAGAAAGTGATAGTAGATGTAGCGGATGGGAGGTGTGTTTTTGTAAAGAGTCATTAAAAACAATGTCGGCTTGAGATCTTTGGGGTTACATTCCTTATTGATCTGAAGCCAATTACTAATCATGAGTTTGATGTAATAGTCGGGATGGACTGGTTAGATGACAATAGAGGTTATATGGATTGTCATGAGAAAACACTTTCCGTAAAATCACCGAGTGGTTCTCGAATATTGATACGAGGTGAACGACGTTCTAGAAAGGTACCGATATTGTCATTGGCAACGGCTCAGAGATATATGGAAAGAGGGGGTGAACTAATTATAGCACATGTGATTCGTGCCGAGTTAAAACATCCCAAAATTGAAGAAGTAGAAGTGGTACGTGACTATTCCGATGTATTTCTCGATAATCTTCCAGGTTTACCACCAGATCGACAAGTTGAATTCGTGATCGATGTAATACCGACGGCGAAGCCGGTAGCTCGACCACCTTACCGATTGACACCTTCTGAGATGGAAGAATTAAAGAGACAGTTACAAGAGTTATTGGAACTTGGGTTTATTCGTCCGAGTTCGTCTCCGTGGGGTGCACCTATACTTTTTGTGAAAAAGAAAGATGGTTCCATGAGAATGTGTATAGATTATCGAGAGCTCAACAAAATCACTATAAAGAATCGTTACCCGTTGCCGAGGATCGATGATTTATTCGATCAACTACACGGAGCCACGTATTTTTCGAAGATTGATTTGAGATCCAGCTATCATCAATTGAGGGTACAAAAGGTTGATATTCCGAAGATGGCTATTCGCACGAGATATGGTCATTACGAGTTTTTATTTATGCCGTTCGGTTTGACTAATGCTCCAGCCGCTTTTATGGATTTGATGAATCAGATTTGTCGCCCTTTTCTTGATAAATTTGTAATTGTATTTATCGATGACATTTTGATTTTACTCAAAGAGTCGAGATGAGCATAGATTCCATTTACAACAAATGTTGGATCTTCTTCATAATGAGAAGCTATATGCAAAATTTTCGAAATGTGAGTTTTGGTTACGGGAAATCTAATTTCTTGGCCATGTGATAAATGAAGACGGTATAAAGGTGGATCCGGCAAAGATCGAAGCTGTGATGAGTTGGGAGCCGCCAAAGAGTCCAATGGAGGTTCATAGTTTCTTGGGGTTAGCGGGTTACTATCGGTGATTTGTTGAAAACGTTTCTCGTATAGCTACACCTCTAACTAAATTGACCAAAAAGACGGAGAAATTTAGCTGGACTGGGGCGCAACAGTCTGCTTTTGAACAGTTGAGAGACGGTTTGTGTAAACCCCCGGTGATGGCCTTACCGCAAGGAGGAGAAGACTTTGTTCTTTACAGTGATGCCTCCCTAAGCGGTTTTGGATGCGTGCTAATGCAGAGAGGACGCGTGATTGCTTATGCCTCTCGACAACTAAAACCACATGAGAAAGCTTACCCAGTGTATGATTTAGAGTTGGCGGTAATAATCTTTGCATTAAAGATGTGGCGACACTATCTATATGGCATACGGTTCCAAATTTACACAGATCACAAAAGCTTGAAATACTTATTCGATAAAAAAGAGTTAAATATGAGGCAAAGACGGTGGATGGATCTGCTAAAAGATTGTGATTGTGAAATAATTTACCATCCCGGTAAAGCTAACGTGGTGGCGGATGCATTGAGTCGAAAAGAGCCGCCTATTCGAGTCGTATCGGCTCGAATAGGAGTTGTGAGTCGATTACCGAAGATGATACGCAAATGCCAAAGTGAAGCTAATGATTTAAAGAAAGAGAGAATGATTGGTTATGCGGAGAAATTAGTTGAAAATGCACAAGGAATCAAGACTTTCCAAGGGCGAGTTTGGGTTCCGAAGCATGGCGAGACGAGACAATTATTACTAGAGGACGCTCACTGTACCAGATATTCGGTTCACCCTGGTAGCATGCGAATGTATCACAATCTAAAGTCGTACTATTGGTGGACCGGTATGAAGCGTGATGTAGGACGCGTTGTGGAGAATTGCTTGACGTGTCTTCAAGTAAAAGCTAATCATCAAAAGCCGTATGGAGCAGTGCAACCATTGTAGGTGCCAATGAAGAAGTGGGATGAGATCACTATGGATTTCATCACAAAGTTGGCTCGAACTCCACGAGGATATGATTCAATATGGGTGATTGTTGATAGGTTGACAAAGTCGGCTCATTTCATTCCAATCCGAGAAGATTATCAAGTGTCAAAGCTAGCCGAGATTTATACTAGAGAAGTGGTGAGACGACACTGAGTGCCGACTTCAATTGTCTCGGATAGAGATAGTCGTTTCACTTAACATTTCTGGCAGAGTTTTCAGAAACATTTTGGTACTAAAGCCTTGCTCAGTACTGCTTATCATCCTCAGACAGACGGATAGTCGAAAAGGACGATACAGACACTTGAAGATATGCTTAGAGCTTGTATAATTGATTTTGGGGGCAGCTGGGAAAATCACCTGCCTTTAGTAGAGTTTGCCTACAACAACACATACCATTCCAGCTTTCAGATGGCACCTTTTGAGGCATTGTATGGTGTGTCGAACCCCAACTTGTTGGACAGAAACACTAGAGAAACCATTTGCGGGACCAGAGATTATAGCCGAGACCGAAGAGAAGATACAAAGTATCCGCGAGCATATGCGAGTAGCCCAAAACCGCCAAAAGCAATATGCAGATAAGAGAAAGAAGCAGTTAGAGTTCCATGTCTGGGACATGGTAATTTTAATGGTGTCTCCATGGAAAGGAGTAATCCGTTTTGGCAAAAGAGGTAAGTTGAACCCGCGGTTCATTGGACCCTTCCTAGTCTTGGAGAGAATTGGAGCAGTTGCGAATAAGCTTGAGCTTCCAGATGAGTTGCGGGGTATCCATAATGTGTTCCATGTGTCACACCTCAGAAAAACATTGCATGACAAATCTACTCTAGTACCCTTTGCCGGAGTCCAATTAGACGATAAATTGAGATACCAATAGATGCCAGAACAAATTCTGGATAGAAAGGTCAAGAAATTGCGAAACAAAGAAATTGGGGTAGTAAAAGTACAGTGGCGACATCATAGAGGTACGGATGTCACTTGGGAAGCCAAGGAGGAGATGCGGTCAAAATATCCCTTTTTGTTTCAAGATATTCCGAGGACGGAATCTTTTGAAGGGGGTAAGAACTTGTAATATCGTGTCAAAATATCCCTTTTTGTTTCAAGATATTCCGAGGACGGAAGCCAAAGAGGAGATGCGGTCAAAATATCCCTTTTTGTTTCAAGATATCCCTTTTTGTTTGAATGGGATATTCCGAGGACGGAATCCTAAACCTCTAAACTCGAAATTGAAGTCTATAATTCAATAATTGAAGCTAGGGATTTGATTCCTTACTGTTGAAAGGTAATTCCATTCGATTTTGACTTTGTTTTGACGGTTGGATTGTTTGATTTGAGATGGTTCCAAGTGGTTTTGATGAACCACCTGCAACTAACTGGTATTAGAGTGAAATTGTTTGGATTAGTGAGTGTAAAAGAGTTCTAACCTTAGACCCGAGCTAGTAAAGGGTAGTTTGTTGCGTTTCTAAGGGTGTATGAGTCAAAGTGGCGAAATTGAAAGCTACAACTAGGATAGTATTGCTATCTTTTGATTGTAACTCTCTTATATGATTCTAATTTCTTGATTATTGTCGATATTGAGTATGATTGAGATTGTTTTGAAGTTTGAGTATTGAAACTGAGCTGTTGTGTTACAGCTAAGGCTAGACAAGATCACACACGAGGTTTTAGAGTTCCACATATCGATTCAACCTCAGGTGAGTAGCTATTTATTAGATGAACTATTTTTTGGTTTAGATGTTTATTGCAGAAAGAAGCAGGATTGTTTTGAAATTGGTTGAGTATACCAATTTTGAGTGTTTGGAGTGAAGAACCTTAGTATGTGTATTATATTAAAGATCAAGTTAGTTACTGAGATTGATGTGAATGAGATGACGTATATTACTGTCCGGTTAACGTTTAATTACTCACTGAGCTCTCGAAGCTCATAAATTGTCTGTTAATGTTGTTTGTGTCAGGTTCTGGTAGTGCAGATCATGGGAAACCCATCACGGAGGGTTAGCTGAAGTGGACATGGACCTTGGACTTTGGACTTGGATTGTCTTTCTTGTTTAAACTACATAGTTGTCCCAGTTTTTGTGTAATAGTTGTAAACACTTGCCGTAAATACTTAAACTATGCTTTTGATATAACTTTGTAAACTTGTTACTCATCTTGGGGTTGCACCACTAATGATACTTATGTTTGACTAATATAATTGGTGTATCTTAAATTTGAGAAATCGGGCGTTACAAGTATCAGCATAAGCTTCATACGTTTGAAACCTTGGAAATCTAACTCAGTGTATTTTGACTAGGGCTTAGTAATGTGTACAACTAAAATGATGCTTTTTAAGAGTACCGTGTATTAATAAATTTTTGAGGGGTTTATTTTATCAACAATACAAAACCATGTTTAACTAACACACTAACTACCTGCTAACTTATAAGTCAAAATTTTAATTGAGACGATGAACAGCCAAAAATACTATATATGATAGCTAATATAACCCAAGTATCCAAAAATACTATATATGATAGCTAAATATAAACCTAGATGCTTGATGTTTTCTTTTTTGACCCATACCCTACACTTAAATCATACAAGGTCACCATTGTATGGTTAATTAAAATAAAAGGGAGAAAATGGAATAGACTCTCCTAGGATATCAAGTCAAGAATATCGACATCCGGATAAACAAACAAATTTGGATATTCTGATGTTGACAATTTACTATTTGGCATCTCGGAGTAAAAGGTAGACACATCAAAAGATAATGACAATGCATATGTAATGTAACATAGTCGTGCAATACAGCTCAAGTGTCTTCGTTGAGCAATGGAACTCGTCGCGTAAAGTAATAATACACATCTCGTACTGTATGCAGAAAAATAGTAATACGTAAGGCAGTGGAACACCACATCGTATGAATGTAACGTGGCATCCCCTTCTATGAAATGTGATGTTTGAGTGAGAATGAACACTACGCAGCGTGTTGAGGTAATGTACGCATCAAATAAAAAATCAAAAAGCCCTCCATATGTGATTTATTGATCAACGCGGTGCATAATGTGAATGGACGCATCGCATTCTTCAATCAATGGGGTTTCGATCGCGAGTTAAAAGAGTTTACATGGTGCGTACGGGCTAGGCATGCATCACGTGATACATGCAGTGAAGTTTTCTTCTCGCCAATTGCATTAGACTTAGCTTGTGTTGGCCAAACACTCGCCTCAGTTTCTCACTCCCTGTCTTCTTCTTTAAGCTCTCCCCCTTCTCGAATGGTCCAGCTCCCAAGTTTCTCACTCCTGTTTCTTATGGGAACCACCTTATACTTGCTTTTTGCCAACGCCTCTGAAGCACAACCAATTAGACAAATCTGCAAAAATCAAAACAACAAAAAGCAATATCACAAGGACAAAACAAAAACAACTATAAACATGAAAATTAAGAAAACACAAAAAATAAAAACCAATAATCAATTAATCCAAACTGTTTCAAATCGTTCCTCAAAAACGATGTCATTTGATATGGCGCGTTGCTGGAAACAACCGGTAATCAAATAGACTAAACTTCTTGAAACCGTTCCCGGATAATGACACTATTTGATGTCTTCGTGTGTGATCAATCCCTGGCAGATGCCAAAACTGATGTGTGAGACCAAAACATTTATAAACCTAACTTATTACAGTAGGACTGTCACATGCTAGGCAGCATACCTAATCGTGTAACAGTATAACATGGTTAGAAAAGGTGTCGAACTTTTAGGGAACGGGTATGAAACAGAGTTAGCTTATTTGATTACCAATTAATACTAAAACATAAAGTAAAATAGGGGAATTATAAAAATGTAAAACAAACTAAAAAGGGAACACATGGAAAACTAATTTGGAAAACATCTGAATGTGCTTTTACTTAGACTTGACTTCACCTTCTTTATCCAAATATAGCACCACATCGAATATTGTGGGATAACCAACATTGTTCCTAAAGTGTGTCGGCTTACCAATGCAAATATTGTCTATTGTGATAAGGTTAGTGCAATTTACTTGTTGTGCAATTCAGTTTAGCACCAACATACAAAGCATATTGAAATGGATAAAGTTAGTCCACGAAAAAGTTGCAAAAGGAAAAGTTCGACTTCTTCATGTATAGTCTCAATACTAAATTGTTGATATTTTTACGTAGTGTTTATCACACATTTTTTATGATTTCAGGAACAATCCGCATTCTTCCATCTCCAAATTCGTTTGTAGAGGACTATTAGATTATTAGACTATATTCTTTTTCTAATAGGGTGCAACTCCGCTGAAAAGAAAAGTGTCACTACTTAACAAGGTGCATCTCTGGTGCCACGACTATTGGTAAATCTTGCGTCCGCCCCTGATTATATTATACTTTTGATCTAGTGTAGTTTATAATTTCGTGTATGAGGACAACTCTACCTTCCTTTTCCATATTTCCTATTGTATATTTAATCACCATTCGAGAGATCAATACCATTCAGGAGGTTATACATTACTTTGAACATCTCCAAGAATTTTATGCCCTTAAACCTTACAGGAAGCTAGATGTTGCCGTTATCCTTCTTGCTAAGACCCTTTTAGATATCACCTATAATGGCATCATATACATGTGAGCTAATTCTAAGCTAGTCAAATAAACAATATCATGTACGTATAGAAACCATTTTATGCAACATGAAACACGAACCATAAGTTGAGAAATCTCTTGTAGAATACAACTCCAAACAATCTATACAAAGAAACTTCATTCATTAAATTGCACAATCTAATTGACCCTGTCATTTTGGTATAAGTGTAGGTACCTACGATATATATATTTAACGATTATTGTATGCCATTTATAACCTCCATATACTCCAACGGATAACAATCACATAATTTGTTACGAAAAATGATCAAATTTTTTTATTTTGTTTATTATTATCAAATACATAATACGATTCTTTATATATATATATATATATATATATATATATATATATATATATATATATATATATATATATATATATATATATATATATATATATATATATATGGTCCGTTCCGGTGAAGACTCTTTTTTCGGTGAGGACTCATAAGGACACCTTAAAAAAATTGAAAAAAAATATAAAAAAAATACAAATCATAAAATCGAGAATAGTACTATATCATTATAAAAAAAAAGTTAGAAAAAAAAATTGGATCATTGAAAAACAGCAATGATCCAATTTTTTTTATTTTGTGGATCATTGTTTAATTATAAAAAAAAATAATGATCGACAAGTTTTTTTTCGAAATTTTTTTTCTCCAATATAGTATATTTTTTGTTTATTTTTTTTCAATTTTTTAAGGTGTCCTTACGAGTCATCACTTTAAGAAGAGTCCGCACCCGATCTTATATATATTCATAGTACCAAGGGACTAATCTCGATCGTCGAAATCAAAATCATCAACGGCCAAAAAATAGGTTGTAAATTTCTTACGTCGACGCACACGTAGATGATTATAATAAAAGCCCACTTAATTTTTTTGGTTTTTTTATTTTTCGACATTATTCTTTTTCAAAAATAAAAACCGAATATACCAAAATTCATAATTGTTTGTCCTCTACAAATAGACATCCATATTGATATATAAAAAATAAATTATTTTTTATAAGTACAGCTCGTCTAGATTCACATGTGAATCTGAACTGTAAAAATTTGAATATGAGTAATTATTTTACTTTTAAAACTTTTACTACTTCAATATTATAACCATCTATAAGTAATGTACCTGATTCACAAGTGGATGTACTAATCTTTACACGAAAATTTATTTATATTCACATATCAATATCATATACTATTGAGAATTTAATAATAAGCTTTTTACTACTTCAACATTTTAACCATTTATAATGAATTTACTCTGATTCACAATTGAATTTACTTACATTCACACAACAATTTACTCAGATGCACATATCAATATCATATGATATTTTAAATATATTTTATAATATGAATATGATTAATCTACTTAGGAAATTTTTAACACTTCAACATTTTAATAAATTATAATGAATTTACTATGATTCATAAGTTAATTTCATTCACATTCACTCAAAAAATTATTCATATTCACTTGACAATATCATATGTCATTGTGAATGCCAACAGAGAATAACATAATAACATGTCAGATTCACATGTGAATCTGAACTGTAAAACTTTGAATACGAGTAATTACTTTACTTTTAAAACTTTTACTATTTCAATATTCTAACCATTTATAAGTAATATACTTGATTCACAAATGGATTTACTCATATTTACACGAAAACTTATTCATATTCACATATCAAAATCATATAGTATTGAGAAGTTACTTAACAATTTTTTTACTACTTCAACATTTTAATCATTTATAATGATTTTACTCTCATTCACAATATAAATTATTTACATTCACACAACAATTTACTCATATTCACATATCAATATCATATGATATTTTAAATATACTCCGAAATATGCATATGATTAATTTAGTTAGAAAATTTTTAACAATTCAACATTTTAATCATTTATAATAAATATACTATGATTCATAAGTTAATTCAATTCATATTCACACAAAAATTTATTCAAATTCATATGACAATATCATATGCAATTGTATGTGTCAACAGTGAACAAAATAACAATTCAGATTCACATGTGAATCTCAACTAGCGGAAATTTTGAAAAAAAAAATCACTTTTTGTATATCAATATGGATCTCTATTTGTAGAGTATAAAAAGTTATAAATTTCTATATATTCAGATTTTTTTTTCGATAAAAAATAAGCCCTAAAAATTAAAAAAACAAAGTGGGGTTTTTTATAATCTGGTAGATGCACGTCCACCTCGTGTGGATGAGATTAGAACCTTGGTACCATGGTTTATATTAGTTCCTTGTTATATATATATATATATATATATATACATATATATATATATATATATATATATATATATATATATATATATATATATATATATATATATATATATATATATATATATATAATTATATATATAGGTGAGGACTCGTAAGGACACCTTAAAAAATTGAAAAAAATATAAAAAAAATACAAATCATAAAATCGAGAAAAGTAATACTCCCTCCGTCCCAAAATTATTGTCCACATTTGACTTTTTTAGTCTTTCATCTTCAACTTTGTCGTTAAATAATTCTGTTTGTATTCTATTATTTTTGATGAAAATTATACCAATAGAAAAACATTTTAAAAAACTATCCGTTTATATATTTTTTGTCAAATACTATATAACAAAAACATAGATATTCGTGGTCAAAATTAAAGTAAAAAGACTTTGACTTTTCAAAGTGGACAATAATTTTGAGACGGAGGGAGTATATCATGATCCAAAAAAATTGGATCATTGAGAAACAGTAATGATCCACAAAAAATTTTATTTTGTGGATCATTGTTTCATTATAAAAAAAATAATGATCCAAAAGTTTTTTTTCGAATTTTTTTCTCCAATATAGTACTATGATCCATTTTATTATTTATATTATTTTATTTTTTTTCAATTTTTTTAGGTGTCCTCACGAGTCCTCACTTTAAGAAGAGTCCTCACCCGATCACTTATATATATATATATATATATATATATATATATATATATATATATATATATATATATATATATATATATATATATATATATAGAGAGAGAGAGAGAGAGAGAGGAAAGTTCAACAAGGGATTAAAAAAAGCCATGGTACAAATTAAAGGGATTAATATGGACCATTAGATCTGATGTAATCTTAGCCACTGATTCCATTTGATTAATAATTAGGTAGAGGGGTATTTTTGTCCAGAAAAAGATATCACTAACGTTTCTGACTTTCTGTTACCTTCAACTTCATTAGTGAAACACTGAAACAGTACCGTTTATTTCAAGCTACGTATGAGTATCAAGATAATTATCATATCACTATTCTTTTCTCTCTATATATATTGAATTGAAGGCTTTTGTTTTGGGCATACAGTTCGTATTATGGATTCTTCAAATTCAGATGATGATGATAATAATGTTCAATCTACATCTAGTAAGTTATCTTTTTAGGTTTCGATATTGTATAATTAGTTTTTTTTAATAAGAATTGTTTTACTTAAACACATGTTTCTATGTTACAGTTCATCTACCACCATTAACAAAGAATACTTCGAATTCAGAGATTGATGATAATGATGTTCATGATATATCTAGTAACTTCTATTTTAGGTTGAAATTTTTTCATAATCAAATGTTTTCCATCATCAAGTGTTTTTGATTAAGGAGTATTTTACTTAAACAAGTGTTTTTATGTTATAGTTCATATTCCACCAGCATTATTGGATTCTTTTGAATTGGATTTTAGTAATGATTCTCATATTGATGCTGATGGTGAATCTAGTAAGTTATTCTTATACTTTGGAAGATGTTGATGCATAGATAAATTTCATAAGTTACTTGTGTTATTAATTTTTTTTACATAATCTAGGCAAAAGTGATGATACTCAACAATCCATCAACAAACCTTTATCTCCTGTGGAAGATGTTGAATATTTTATTCCTGAGGTTTCAGAAGACATGAAACCAAAAGTAGATCTTATGTTTGACTATTTGGATGATGGTATTAATTTTTACAAACGGTATGCTGAAGAAGGTGGATTTGATGTTAGTCTTTCAACACAGAGGCGGTTTGATGATAGATCAATCAGCCGAAGATATGTTATTTGTAGTAGATCAGGATTTGGTGAATCTAGTAACTTTGACTCTGTTGATGAAAATCAGAAGAAACAGAAAAGGAGAACTGCCTCAAAAAAAGTTGGATGCCCAGCAAATGTGAAATTCAAATATCTTCCTTCTTCTTCAAAGTTTTGGTTATATGTTTTTGTTGAAGAACACAATCACAAGCTTCTTTCTAAAGATAATCGACATCTGCTACAAAGTAATCGGCAACTGGATTTCGTTGGGCAATCATTCATTCACAAACTTGGTACGGCTAACATAGGTGCAACCAGAGCTTACAGCTTGTTGAGTAATATTAAGGGAGGCTATAATGTTAAAGGTGGTACTGCAACCGATTTCAAGAATTATAGAAGGGATTTGAATTGTCTTGTCGGAGAGAAGGATGCACAAATGGTTATTAACAGAATGGAAAGTAAGAGAATTTATGTTCCAAACTTCTCATTTGAACACAAGATTGAAGATGGTCGTCTTTCATGTCTTTTTTGGGCTGATGAAATATCAAAACGCAATTAGAAAGAATTTGGTGATATTGTATCTTTTGATGCGACATTTCGTACAAACAAGTAAGATATTCATTTTATTATATTAAAACATTATTTAACTAATTCACATGTGAATTTGGTTATTAAGCAATTCACATGTTAATTTTTATCTTAAATGAAGAGCATAATATTTGAAATTTCACATGTGAATTTGGTTATTAACTAATTCACACATGTTAATCTAAGCAACCTTAATTTATATATGTAAACATTGAAACTTCAATTTATATGTTTCAGGTATCGCATGGTCTTCGTTCCTTTAACTGGAATTGATAATCACAGGCGATGTGTGAATTTTGGTGCTGGTTTACTAGCTAGTGAGTCAACCGATTCATACGTATGGTTGTTGCAATCTTTTCTCAAAGCATTTGAAAAGCAACCTAGGATGATTGTAACTAATCAAGATGCAGCTATGAAAAATGCAGTAAACATTGTTTTAACTGAGTCTAGGCATAGACTGTGCATGTGACACAATAATAAGAAGCTTTCTGATAAGGTATATGTTGGATTAGGTGTCTAAGCCATGAATAATAATTTGTATTTACCTAACTGATAGTAGCAAAGTCCATTTGGGTTGCCCTCATGGCTAGAGGTTTAGCAGAAAATCCAGGAGAGAGAAAGATTGATTTATTATATAATTAATAAATCAATAGAAATAAAATAAATAGTTTATTAATATATTATGGTGATAATATATTAATTAGAAACTATATTAGTTAATTAGAAATTAATCTGGATATATTGGAATTAATTTGGTGATTAGTTTGATTAATTAAAGGTGCAGGGGCTGAATTGTAATTATTCAATAGTTGAGTAAGTGACAATTATGGTAGTTTAAGTGGGCAACGAAATTATGGAGGGATTATCCATAATTTCGATTATTATATGTTAGGATAAATAGATTTGAATTGATAGATAAAGGTTTATCTTATTTGAATTCAAAAAGGTTTATCTCTAAAGGCTTATCTGGTGGCCACTTGGAAACTATAAATAGAGACCCTTAGGCACCATAAAAGCCACGAATTTTTCCTCTCTACCCTCTCTCTGGAACTTTCCAAAACCCTAGTTTTGGGTGTGACTTCATTTAAGGCAAGGCACTTGCGTTGCTTAGTTTGCAAGAAACAACTAAAAGGTTAGTTTTTTCTGATTTTATTCTTTTAGTTATTTTCTTGTGGCCTTTAGGAATTTATTATATGTTCAATTAGAAGAAAACATAGATCCAATCTAGGTTGCATGTGAACTTAGGATTTTAGTTCATAGATTTGCATAAAACCTTTTAGTGGTATCAGAGCATTTTGGTTGTTTTCTTGTTGAATTGCTATAGTCGTCTTCCTAAAAAATTAGGGTTTAATGCTTATAAACCCTAATTGGCCATATCGATTTTAGGGTTAGGTTTTTGGAAACCCTAGCCCCTCCCCTCTATGATTTTCGATTTTCTCATTAGGGTTTTAGAAGGCTTTTTATTTTTGGTAACTTTAATTATTTAAATGGATAACCTTAAATCCATTATTTGTTAACTTCGAAAATTAGGGGGTTTAAAATAGATTTAAATTAATTTGATTAATTTGTGATACCTATCTAGTTTTAATTAATTTAATTAATTGTTTAATTAAAAGATAATTAATGGTTTAATTTAATTTTAAATTTAATAGTTTTAAATTTCGAAAAATTAAAAGATAAAACTAGGAATATTTTAAAAGTCTAAAATATTTGGATTTAATTGATTTAATTAATTGTTTAATTAAAAGATGAATTAAATCTTTTAAAGGTTTAATTTAATTTTAAATTTAATAGTTTAAATTTCAAATAAATTAAAAGATAAACCAGGAATATTTTAAAACATTTAAAATACATATTATAAATTATAATTAAAAGTTAATATTATATGTATAAGATAATTGGTCAGTCAAATCAATAGTAGGCCTCATTCACGAAGCTGGTCTATAAGGAGGGTATAAGGAAACTGCCTATAAAATGGCGGTTGAATTGGTGTCCACTCTCACCCACCGCTCTCTTGATCAGTGGAGGGTCGTTAGCCGAATGGGTTTGATAGGACAACTTAATCTCATTAAAAGTATAATGTTATTAATGAAAGTACTAGAACAACTTTATAAAATCCCAAATCTAGTTACTTTAGGAAAAATGTGAAAAGATGCTAACCCATGAAATTGCATATTACACTTTATGAGACATTAGTGGAGCGTGTGTGGTTAACCGGCACACTAATAGGGGCTCATAAAGAGTGGTAATGGGTTTCTCATGATTTATCGTTGTTGATGGAGCGTGTGTGGTTAACCGGCACATCAATTAGAGATGATAAATGACATTGAGGTTACCTAGCATATTTGCATGGTTATTCACATCCAGTTTGTGATCCTCGGCATCCCAGTCACAAACAGTGGAGCATATCCGAGATTAAACATGCCATTGAACAGTTCAATGAATCTCAACAGATCTAGGAACTTCATAAGACTGAAATTGATAAATGTTTATCTACCTTAATGACCATTATGTTGTGATTACGACATCCCTCTTCACACCATAGTTGGGGTATTTTGGATCCTAGCCTCATTAAATAATATATTGGGTAATTGTTTAAAAAGGATTAAAATTAAACTAATTCAAATTTTATAGATGTCTAAAGATAGTGTCAATTCTCCTCCTTCACCCATTTTTGAGAGTCTCAGAAAGCACCTGTTCAATATGGTACTGGCCTTGGCTATGTGATATGGCTTTGCAATTAGAGAATGATTCTTAGTTTTGCTGGCAAACCATATCTGACTTAGTGTCCGCTCATTGTTCTACCAAAGCATGGCATCGCACAGTAGCTTGTGATGAGCATGACCCCTTGACTATTAAGTCAAAGGAAGTTCGTTGCCTCATGCTATTTATCATTGACCTCGAGTTTCGCAAGGATTTAGAATTCCTGGGGTCAGAGAAGTTAGCACAGCTGGTTGAGGAAAGGTTCCGAGAACTGTTTGAAAAAGGAACAAACTAGGATATTCAAAGAGCTTGAAGTTGCAAGCTAGAAGGAAGTAGCATCAGTTTACATGTTCTCATGATTGAGGGATACATGGGCAAACTGTATAAAATTAGGACACCCCTTCTGATCGGGAGTTAAGTATTAACTCGACTCGCTGATCTGTTCATCCAGATGAACATAAAAGGGTAACCAGATTAAGACAATCATGGAAATGCATTCAATGTCGACTCTGTATGAGTCGTTCATGGAGAAGCATAGTCTCATTGATTCAGCTGCTTCATGATTAAATCCAGTATTAAGGCGCATCAAGAAATGATCCAGATCGTCTTGGACCGATTGTTCGATGTATCAAACTGGGAATCCACAAGGTGGGACACAGTCACAGAAAGATTGAAAAAATGCTCCAAAGCCGAACGGTTTGGCAACTCAGGAATATCTTAAAACTCAGAACTATGATCCTTAATTCCTTGATACAGGATGTGTTTATCCCATTTGCTCTGTATGCATGGACTAGGTAGGATGCGAGATTTTGTTGCAAAGGAGCACATTCGGATTGGATATGAAGCTCATGCAGTTTTGGAGTTTAGTTAGATACTATGACCTTGTTATTAGCTTATTAGATGCATGCGACATTACCTGTTCGAGGATATTTTGGTTTTATAAAATGTTAAATTTTCTTTTAATACATGTTTATCCTTGAAATGTTGTATGAGTGTGTTAATTGCATGAATGGTAATGACTTGAATAATGATGTATCCAAAGTGTTTGGATTCATGAATTGTGTTTTCTATGATTGTTAAAAGATATTTTATAAAATCAATTCAACCAAAGGTCCAGTTGGACAGGAATTTGGAATCATTTGACTTAGAGTCACATGATGAATTGAGTTCTTAATAAAACCATGTGTGTCAAGAAATGAATCACCCAAAGATCCAGTTGGACAGGACTTTGGAATCATTTGACTTAGAGTCACATGATGATTAAGTTATTTATAAAGAACATGTAGCAAGAAATGAATCACCCAAAGATCCAGAGGATAGGATTTTGGAATCAGTTGACTTAGAGTCGGGTGATGATTGCATATCTTGAACAAATTAACAAAGTCATAAATTTACATAGAGATGCAAAAGATATTAAGATTTTGAGCAACATACACATAAGTTTCTGTGTATTGCTCGAATCTTCGAACACAACACAATTAGTTATACTTCATGATATTTGCCAATTAGTATGACAAATATAGCTTTGCTTATTAGAGTAAGCGATTGATTGAAACCTTGAAGTGTTCAAGGATTTCAAAGGAAGTATAAGATCAATAGAACCCGAGTGACACCATAGACTGAGAAAATGTTTTATAGTTTATCCTCTTCCAAGAACATTAATGGTTATAATGTATCTTAGGGAAGATGATGGAGCATTGGTCGAAATAGTTCGATCCTCGATGTATAAGATACATTTCCAATTAGTTTTTCGATGAATTGAATATTCAACCAGTCAGACCATAGAAACCATATTCCGACCACATCATAGACTAAGTAGGTTATGCAGACACTGTCTGAAATGTAAAGCTGGGATCGTCCCACTTGTACATAGAAAGTCCAGGGTCATGTAGCGTTCGTCTGAACCTCATGACTAGCCTGAACCTGATCAGCAATGTCGTTTCATTGGCTATCCCGCTGTACCTGTGAAAGAATATCTCTTTTAGAAAGAACTCATGTTCTAAGGAAATAGTGGGAGTTAAGACAGTCCTGGATGAGATCAGGATTAGCCAAGTGAAAGAATATTTAGTCATCACTAGGCTTTGGGCAGGAATCAGATTCCTGTTAAACCTGACATACTCTTCTCTTAACCAGTAGTATTAGTCACCGTCATAAAGTGTTGTGATCTAGGTGACATACCAATTAGTGGTAAAACACTAAAGTTGGTACGGATTAGCAGTCCGACTACTTGGAAGCATTGGTGAGCCCGTTTGTTGCCAAATAAGAGAACCTTAGGGCGAGACATGTCTATGTAACAATTTGATTGATTTTACACCTGGTCTAAAAACTAGTGGGAGTATTGAATCATCAAAAGAAAGCGACATGGATAGAAATGTCATTACTGAACGTCTGGTTGAGTGAGACGATACTCAGAGTCAAGCAATTGATTCCGAGAGAAGCACTCTCAATAGAAGATAAAATCCGAAAGGATACTGTGTGGCACATTGTGAGACGTTAGTGGAGCGCGTGTGGATTACCGGCACACTAATAAGGACTCACAAAGAGCATGCAAATACAGTAGGTACATGGCCCCGGGATTCATCCCACGGGCACCTCGCAAGAAAGGAAATTCGGATTCTCAAAATATACCAAAAGTTTTGGATTTTGTGAACAGCCTGAAAGATTCCCATAACTATGTCAGAAAGGTTTCGGATTCTCAAAATGTGCCAAAAAGGTTTGAATTTTGTGAAGAGTCCGAAAGAGTCAAAGCCAGCGGGAGTGTCGCTGTTATCTACTATCTCCATATGTGGGTTACATACTGTTTCTAGGAAACGTCTTTTTCATTACAAAGTGTAATGACTTGGTGTTAAGAGACGGATTTCTATGAAAGACTTAATAGAGATACGGCATACTCAGGTGGTTGTAAACGTCTATAAGATAGATCGAAACTCTGCCAAGATGATCTTGATGAGATTCAAGATGCATAGCCCCAGGAAATGGTTTTTCCTACCATTGCAAAGTGTGATGACTTAGCATGAAAGAAATAAAGAAGGTGCAACATACTGACGTAATTCACAAACATCTATTGGATAGATGAAATCGTCAGCATAGACCTAGCCATTGTAAGCATAATCTTGATAAGATTCAAGATGCATGAAAAGAGTCTCCGAAAGGAAATAGTTTTTCGAAAATCATGACAGAATGATTATAAATAATCTTTGGATTCCAAAAGGGTTTGGAATAAGATTAGATCGGGTTCCACAAGTTTCTTGGATCGATCAAAATATCATGAACATATCCTGATGACTTGATGCTTAGGGCATAGTAAGTTGGATTCAGGACATTGTCTGGCTGGGAATACTGGATGGTTTGTTTTCATTGGGAAATGATTGGGGTGAAAGTAATAGTCATAATTTGAAAGATTTTTTCAAAGTGGTAATTTGACGTTAAAGGACTTTATGGTTAAAGAATCTCGTTGGTATTCTGATGGAGCGCGTGTGGTTCACCGGCACATCATAGCACCTCGAATCAGTCTTAGGGTGCAGTCAAGTAGACTAAAGACCCCTAGAACCATAGGAAGTCACAGTACACATTACCAGAATGGAGTTTGGAGAGAAATTGACAGGATAACATATTGAGATGTTATCGGATGAGCATCCGATTGGATCATTTGCAATAAAGTGTATAAGTATAAGATACTTTGGATACATAGAAAGAGTGTAAGGTTCATAAATACATTGCTGTAAAGTTAGAATTGAAAGTTTAAAAGAAATCTTGAAACCGATAATAGTTTATGACAAGGTCTGACTTGGTGATTACCTTGTAGAGGCTTGGTAATAAGCAGGAGTAGCTACCAGTCAGATCGTTATGTTTCGTTTTTGCATGTTTTACTTTCCAAATAATTTAATTATTCAGAAAGGTCCACAGTCGCTCATACTTTGGGAAGTAAGTATTGAATCAAGACTGTCATGAATTGGTTTGTAGACTGTCTAAGGAGTTAGACATATCAATAGGATTGCTACAACATTCATGAGTACTTAGAAATAGAGATTTAAGTATTGGATAAACCCACACTCAAAAGATTGCTTCATGGATTACATCACGAGCAATGTTGAGATGATTATATCTTATGATCTTGAAGTGGAGAGATATGAGTTATAATTTATAAGGCAGTTGTTCATTGATAATACGAAAACGCATCGGTAACTAGATGTTATAAAACGTGTTGTTGTGAATGATTTGACTGGTAAAAGATATAAGCATACGAGTCGAAACTTATTCGTCCCTTGACCCTGATGGGAAACAGATATCTGTAGGCCTCTCGATGATTTTGAAGTTGACTAAAGTGCTGGCCAGCCAGGACTGAATTGATGTGTTCAATTATAAGTCCTAAAGTCATAAGCAGAATCCGAAATCAGGAAATAGAGTACCAGACATAGATTGATCTCAATCCATGTCTCATATCCGGAAATATCTTGTTGAACGAAGAATCATATGATCACTTATCTATGGACAGAATTGACTAGGTCAGAGTTCGGCAGCAGTTTCTAGGAAGCTACAGTTTGCTGATTAATTAGAGGTTAAATTAGTAATTATAGTCATAGACGTATCCAAGTGGGAGACTGTTGGATTAGGTGTCTAAGCCATGACTAATAATTTGTAGTTACCTAATTGATAGTAGCAAAGTCCATTTGGGTTGCCCTCATGGTTAGAGGTTTAGCAGAAAATCCAGGAGAGAGAAAGATTGATTTATTATATAATTAATAAATCAATAGAAATAAAATAAATAGTTTAATAATATATTATGGTGATAATATATTAACTAGAAACTATATTAATTAATTAGAAATTAATCTGGAATTAATTGGAATTAATTTGGTGATTAGTTTGAGTAATTAAAGGTGCAGGGGCTGAATTGTAATTATTCAATAGTTGAGTAAGTAACAATTATGTTAGTTTAAGTAGGCAACGAAATTATGGAGGGATTATTCATAATTTCGATTATTATATGTTAGGATAAATAAATTTGAATTGATAGATAAATGTTTATCTTATTTGAATTCAAAAAGGTTTATCTCTAAAGGCTTATCTGGTGGCCACTTGGAAACTATAAATAGAGACCCCTAGGCACCATAAAAGCCACGATTTTTTCCTCTCTACCCTCTCTCTGGAACTTTCGAAAACAGTAGTTTTGGGTGTGACTTCATTTGAGGCAAGGTACTTGCGTTGTTTAGCTTGCAAGAAACAACTAAAAGGTTAGTTTTTATGATTTTATTCTTTTAGTTATTTTCTTGTGGCCTTTAGGAATTTATTATATGTTCAATTAGAAGAAAACATAGATCCAATCTAGGTTGTATGTGAACTTAAGATTTTAGTTCATAGATTTGCATAAAACCTTTCAGTATATTCTTTATTTAATAATTATGTTTGTTTTTATATTCACATGGTGAATATATTATTTATATATTTATTTTTGTAGGTTCCTCCAAATATTTTTAACCATCCAGACTTCAAGAAGTCTTTTCACAAAGTTATATGGAATTCTCTTACTTATCCAGAAGAATTTGATAATTCTTGGTCCTCAATGATTGAAGATTTTGAGCTTCAAAACAACAAATGGTTATATCTTATGTTTGATATGAGGAGGTCATGGATTCCATCATATTTAAGGGATTTTGCACTTTCTGGTTTGATACGAACCACTTCAAGATCTGAGTGCCAGAATTATGCGTTTTCGAAATATTTTCATTCAGAAGCAAATTTATTAAACTTCATGGTGTCATTTGAAAGTGCAATGGAAAAGCAAAGACATAATCAGTTAACCCTTGATTATCAGTCTGCAAATACCATTCCTAAGTTTCGGACACCTCTTCCTAACGAAAGCCATGCATCTGAAGTTTATACCCGTGCTATTTTCCATATGGTCTTGTATTCAAGAGTCTGTTCTTATGGAAGATGAACTTGAAATTTATACTATTAAAGATAAAAAGAAGGCATTTTGGAAAAAAGGAAACTATAAAAAGGGGATGATGATGAAGAATCGGATGCAATTTATAGAAAGAGTCTTCTGATCTTTGTCCAAATGTTTTTTACAAGGTATGTTGTACTTTTCCTTATAGTAGAAACTAATTAACATTTTCAATTTACATGTGAATTTATGCAGTATTTATAGATACAAATTAAAATGTGAATTCCTTATTAATCAAATTCACATGTGAATTTGGTAATTAACAAACAAAATTCACATTGAATTTGTTTATTAATTAACATTTTTTTGGTTAAGTTTCATGTTAATTTTGGTTATCATTTTTGTTTATTAATTGAATTATGATCTTTTTGGTGGATTCACATGTGAATTTGGAATATTATACTCTTCATTTTGCAGGTAGAAGTTAATAAAAAGGATGATACAATGAATTGTAGCTGCATGTTGTATGTCCAACAAGGAATATTATGTCGGCATATTTTTTATGTGTTAAATAACAAAGAGTTTGACAAGATTCCTTCAAAGTACATAATGAGGCGATGGCAAAAAGATATCATCAGTTCTGAAATTTTGAAGAAGACGTATTCTTATGCAGAGAATGGTGGTAAATTGGTCCAAGAGGTGTTTGCTATACTTTCTTCATGTCTTAATAAACTTTCGAATGATCCAGATGAGTTGAAGAACTTTATAATCAAACTTCTAGAGCTGAAGAGTGAGGTCGATTCATATCCTTCATCAAATGCATCATGTAATAAAGAAGATAGTTTAGATTTTATACTTGGTGCATCAGTACCTGAGGTGATTGAAATTCACAATCCAGTTGGAATTAAAAACAAGGGTTGCGGTACTGGAAAAAGACTCAAAAGCAATAAAGAGAAGGCAATTGATGCAGCAAAGAAGCGTTTGAGGCTGTGCACTATATGTCAAAAACCGAATCATAACGCTAGGACTTGCATATTAAAGTAGTTTTTTATATACTAGTCAATTTTTTTCCTTATATTGTAAGTATTTTGATAAGATCTAGTTTTCATTTGATAAACTTTGAATGCATTTACAATAAAATTTCCATTTGATTGTTTTGTTATATTTTTTATTATATAAGTTATTATGCTTTAAGTCAATGTCTGTTATCTTATATCTTGTTTAATGTGATGTAGCTTTTATTATTTGAGAAAATATTAGCCTTATAAATATTCTCATATATAAAGTATCAAACAAGTTTTAATCATAAATACTTGATGTGAATTTTATAAGCAAAACCCTACTGTTTTGACTAAAGTGTAGATTCATAACAAAAAAATTTAAATGCTTAATACAAGTATCAATTAAGTAATTTTAGTAACTGATATTCTACTATATTGTTTTTGGTTGTTATAGTTGACAAATTTGTCGGTTGAAATGCGATAAAATGTTAAGTGAAAATAAATTGTGAATATGATTTGAACTTTTTTCAAAGACAATTTGCAACAAATAATAATATTTTCACCATTTTACCTAAAGCAAATCTACATTCGCATAATGGAATGAGAAATAATCCAAATTAGACAACAAGAAAATTAATACAGAATTTAAGATATTATTACTAACATCCATTAGTTTTTTTCCATCCATTTACAAGCTAAACATTCCAAAACATTCCACATACCATATTATGACACCATCAGAGTTTCATACTTGGTGCAAAACAAAGACAAAGTTTTTAGTTTCATACATTCTTAAAAACACTAAATCCTTTCATCCATTTTTTCCCAACCTTTTGCTAATAGTGATTGTATCTGTTTATCTGACTTTTTGGCAAATGTTTGTGACCGAGTTATAATATTTTTCCTGTGAATGTTTGAGTCACACAAGAGGATTTTTGTCAAATATTTGATTCGCAAGTTGTTTAGTTGAGTAATTTGATATTCTGATTCCTTGTGAAATTCACTATCCCAGTTTTGAACACCCCATATACGTCTCCATGTGGCGCATGCAAAAAAAAATCACAATCCACATCATTCTTCCTTGTACGCCAACTCATCTTCACTCTTTCTGGTTCAACATCTTGAAGTTTAATTGCTGATTTATGATTCACACTCATCAATTACCTATAAAACATCAATGACTGCAAAATAATAAAATTAGCAGATATTATTGGTTTAATAATATTTTTTAATTAGAATTCACGTATTTACCGTACTTACAAGTTCTTTTGGTGCACCATGGTAACTATTCTTCATTTTTGCATTTGATAACTTGCTGATTTACAAGTGCTTTCAGGTTTATGCAAATGAGATAATAATGATTTTCAGAATGAACAGGGAAAAAATACCTGTTATGAATAAGAAGATAAATTTTTTTAATTTTTTATAATATATTTAACATCATTTTTTTATTAAATGTGAAGATGAATTACCAGATCAATTTCTTCAAATGTCATGAGTTTTTCTTCTCCTTTCATTGCATCTTTGATATCTTCCTCAAATTTGTTACATCTTTCAACAAAAGGTTTTATTAAATCATATAAGCTTGGTCTCTGCACAGAGTATAACAATATATTAATTAACAAATTTTAATTAAAATGTTATTTGATAAGTTTTCTGAATGTTTTATAAGAAAATTCACATTTGAATATACATAAGAGAGAAAAATTTCACAAAGTGTATTTAAACACAATGTGTACAGATTCACATTTGTATATACATAAGAGAATAAAGATTCACAACGTGAATTTAAACTAACAGTCATTGTTTTTTATATATATTGTAATTGTACTAGAAACTTACCAATATTGTTGTGTCAAAGAAATATCTCCAATTTTTTTCTTCATAATGAAGCACTGCAGACCATGCATCAATCACATTTACATGTACCCATAACCCTGCTTGCAATGTCTCAATCATTCCTCTAAGCACAACAGTACCTTTTTCTGTTTCAAATATCTTTTCACTAACTTAACCATCAAAAAGAATAAATGTTAGTGTTTGAAAAATAATTAATTTTGAACATAAAAGATAAAATAAATTCTTACCTGAAATGTCCAGTCCTAGCAAATACTCTATTTGATACTTTCAATTCATCAACCTCTAGGAAAGAGTACATTGAAACATTCGTGTTACATTAAGGAGAACACAAGTATATTGATGGTTTTATGACTCATTTTGAGACTTTTTCCGTGTGTTCTTCATTTTCAATTGTGAGAATGTCTTCATCTTCTTCGATTTCTTTTGAATTGTCATTGTCTTCTTCATTTACCATATTCTTTCCCTTTTCTTCTCGGAAACCATCATTTGTTTCCTGAAACTCTTGAGTTAATCCAAGAGAAAAACTAGGTGCATGTGATGTATTTAGATTTTGTTTACAAATGGTGTTTGAATTTTCTAGTTCAATATCATCTATAAAGCATTCTAGAGAATCAACAAAATCAAGAACCTTTGGATCTGTAAAGATATCTCCTAGTGTTCCAAGCAATATATTTGAAACTTCACTTTTTTTGCGTGCTGGGGTTATTGGTTCATTCAGATAGTCTTCTTCATTTTCAACAGACTTTTCACTTTCATGTCCAACTTCTATGACATTCAACCCTTCCATGTTTTCAGTTTCATCAGCACCTTAATATCCACCTTTTTTTCTGTATTCTTGTTCATGTTCACCCCTTCCCTGTTTTCTGTTTCATCACCAGCTTCATGTCCGCCTTGTTTTTCTACATTCTCGTTCATGTTCAACCCTTCTCTGTTTTCTGTCTCATCACCAGCTTCAGGTTCATCAAAATGCTTTGTTGATTCACCAACAAATTGTTCTTCAAACAATTTTTTCATCTTTATGATTTTATTGTTTTCTGGGAATTTTGTAAGTGAAGAACTTATAAAATTTCCAAGTTTCATTTTATCATCCACTAATTTTTTATATTTTTTTTTGTATATTAGAAAGCAATTCCTGCAAAAAGAAAAATGTAAATTCACAATTAGAATTATCTTATTACATATTCCACAAAGTGAAATAAACTAAAAGTATATAATTCACAATGTGAATTATTATAGTAGGTATTTACATTAACTGTGAAATTTGCAAAAAGTAATATATAACTTAAATTTAAAAATTTAAAACAAAACCTCATTAACAGATTCACAAATTAAATTATATATAAAGTTTTGTAAGTTAAAATTCACATTGTGAATGTAGATATGTTATACCTCAACTGTCATGCATTTATCTTCATCCGGTGTTTTTTCTTCTGATTCTGAACAATGATCTTGAATATCAACATCACCAGAAGATCATTTTAAGATTCCTTCATCTTCTTTTCTTTTCATCTTTTTTACATCCCAATAATTAACAGGAAGACATTTTCTTTCAATTTGCTCTTTCTTTAAACTTGTCATAAATTCCAAGTAAGCAAGCTGCAATGTGAATAATATATAATTAGTTTTGTTGAATAAAAAATAACATTATATATATATATACTATAAAAAATATTACTAGTAAAACAGTAAGTGGTCCACAGAAGTAGTCCCCTCGATCAGTTTCATCCCATTGATGCTTGCATATTCTCAGACAGTTAAGTACATGGCCACACCAATCTATGTCTTTGATGTCTTCTTTAAATAAATGTGGTAATATTGTCAACTTGCATGTTCTAAGTTTATGAATTTCACAAAATGAATTTGCAAACAATATAAGAAAGTTAATTCTAAAAAGCATTCCCGAGTCGTTTGATCTTCTTATTCTTGCTTCAATGTCAGTTGGTCTCATTGGCTTCGTATTGTTCTTTCCATTCAATGAATTCTTTTAGAGAATGATCACAATGTTCAATCTCATATAAACTTTTCGTGCCCATCAGAATTCCCATTAACTTGTGGACCAAATCTTTTGTGATCTTTATTGAACCTTCTGGTATGTTAATCTTCATGTCTTCTGGTTTGAAAAGATTCACAACATATTGTGAAAGTTTTCCCGGTAATCCATCTATTGAAATTTGTAACTAAGATCCAAATCCCATTTCTCTGACTGCTTTTCTTTGGTGTTTTTTCAATGATTTGATAACATTGTAGAATGTGTTCATGCTGATCCTTGTTCTTAAAGAAGTTGGCTTGTTTGGATCTATTGGAACTTTTTTTTATACTATTCTATTCTTTGTTGCAGTCTTTTCCTTTTTTTCTGTTTTTGATGTTTGTTTCCTCTTTCTTTTAGCTTGTGAAAATTATTGAAAATTTGTTAGAAATTAATATATAGTAATAATAAATAATTTTATTAAAATCTAATTAAAATATAAACGAACCTATTATCTTCTTTCTTGTTTTCTTCGGAAGACTGCTGTCAATTTGTATTGGTGTTGGTTGTTTTGAAGAAAATGTGTCCTTTATTCGTGGACTTTGTCTGTCACCTGTAAAGTTTACATGTAGATTTCTATGAGAATTCAAAATAAGCAACATATTCATAATCATTTAAGTTTGTGAATTAAAAAATTTACTAAATTTGTTACACAAATTAATGAAACAATGTACAAACCTTTAATAACAATAATTCACTTTGTGAATGTTGAATGCATTAACATTCAAACTCAGAAGAAAAATCATTTTAACAATGAAAAATGTGAATATTCTTTTAATAATAATTATGTGAAAGAATAGTAATTAACAACTAAATTTGTTACACAAATTAATGAAACAATGTACAAACCTTTAACAACAAGAATTCACTTTGTGAATCTTGAATGCATTAACATTTAAACTCAGAAGAAAATCATTCTAACAATGAAAAATGTCAACATTATTTAATAATAATTATGTGAAAGAATAGTAATTCACATGTAAATTTGTTACACAAATTAATGAAAGAATGTACAAACCTTTAATAACAAGAATTCACTTTGTGAATGTTGAATTTAACATTCAAACTCAGAAGAAAAATCATTTTAACAATGAAAAATGTGAACTTTCTTTTAAAAACAATTATCTGAAAGAATAGTAATTCACAACTAAATTTGTTACACAAATTAATAAAACAATGTACAAACCTTTAGTTTGTAGACTTGGAGTGGTTTGGATGTCTATGGGAGGGTGTGATGTTTCTATGAATGAGTAATTATTTTCAATATATAGAATCTATAAGTTTGTGAATGAAAAATCATTAAGATGTTTATACAAACCTTTTGTTGCTTTTTTGGAGTGCTTTTAATAGTGATTGGACTGGGTGGTCTTCCTACTGTTGTGCTTGATGGAATTGTTTTTCTTTGTCCTGTTTATATTAAATATAAAATGTCAATGATATATTTAAAGTTAAGTAATTGAAATAAAAATTTTAGTTGTGAATCAATATTTATAGAAATAAATTTGGTAAGCAACCTGGATTTGGTTCTTCTTGAACATTCTTCGGATAGATGCTTGGTGTTCCTTTAGGAATATCTTTAAATTTACTAAATATGGATTTTAGAGTTAGTGGTGTATAAGGTCTTGAAGTATCATCTGCATGATATGAAATTATTAATACATTAGTAAATAATAGATGTTAAATAAAAAATGAACACTTAAAATTATAATGAACACATAACTAACCTTTTTGTTTATTCGGTATTTTTCCTTTTCCTGTATATATTCCAATAAGAAAAACATGTATCAAACGAAATTTAGACATAAATAATCGATTTGAACTTTTATTTAGTTAGTTTTGTGAATCTATTAATTAATATACAGATTCACAAAATCATGTTAAGTATATAGATTAACAAAATTGTTTACAAATTATTGTTACTTTGCTATAGATTCACAAGAAATGTTTGAAAAGTTTATAATATACTTTGTCTTAACAATTATCAGAAATGTAGCTCTTATTTTTTATATATTGTTTCATAAACTCGTTCCATTGATTAATGTTTGATGTAGATGCATCAGTGATAATCAAAATCCTAGTGGTTTTGTTTCAATGATTCACAAAACGTAGTTTTTTTATGTTAATTAATGAGATCTTATGAGTTAATGACTATTAATGAGAGATCGTAACTGTTGTTTTCAAAAAATTTGATGCAAATCAGAATATTATGTTAATTAATGAGACTGTTTGAGTGAATATTAATTAATGCAGACATCAATTCATGTATTTGTATAACAATATCATACCGATTCAATTTACTGTTTTTACAAAACCCTAGGTTTTTGTTTTAGTCGTTCGATTTCATATAAATCCTTTGAAAATATGATATCGATTCATGTAATCGTATCAATGAAATAATGTTAATGCAGATTCATAACAAAAATCGATTAATGCACTCGCGATGATTAACGATAATCGAAACCCTAGGGTTTCCACAAAATTTTCGGGTAAAATCCCCAAATGCGATGTAAAACTGTAAAAATCGATACGATTATAGTTACATTTGTTAGTCATTGTCACTAATTTCAGTCAACTTCCGTTCAATTCTTCGTCGGAGTCGTATGTCGGCGGCGTCGGTAAACCAGATGAGTTCGTGTGGCGGTTAAAGATGTAAAAAGTAAAAGTGATATTGTAAACGACGTTATCTCCGTTAAGGAGTATTTCTTTTGGAATTTACAAAATTAACCCCTTACTTCCAGCTTTTTGATATAATTGCCTACAGCTTTGATATAATTGCAGTTTTTACAACCAAAATCTTGGCCTTTAATTTTTCTGATCCAATGATGGTAATTAATCCCTTGGTACCATGGATTAATTTAGTCACTTGTTGAACCCATATATATATATATATATATATATATATATATATATATATATATATATATATATATATACTACCAAACAAAAATTATATAAATTATCAAATCATGAAAATAAACATATACCGTAGATGTACTGGAATAACACAAATTGGTATAAAGTACCATATCCTATTCATGGTGCCATATTTCTTCAAGCGGTAACTTGGATTACATAATCTAAGGCTCATCGGCCACATGGTGTGCCAATAAATATCCAATTGCAAGCTATTAATCATCGCTTTCCACTCATATGCATGTGTTTTTAAGGCACAAAGTAAGTAACCTAAAATCACTCAGATTTCTATGCACATAATCTAAGATTGTTGTGACAATGATAAATTCCAATGATTTTGGTGACGGTTTTATCTTATATTAGTAGAAAATACAAAGGATAAACATGAAAGGTAAAACTTGTTAATTATATAAGTTACGGTATATAGTTGTATAGGTCATTTATACTCAAATGTATAGTCCATGGCTTTTTATGTAATTATGTATATCTCTATAATATATATTCGGTGAATGTCAATGCAAACCCTAAGGGGATTCTTTCCATAATCCAACATGGTATCAAGCAAGGTTACGTAACATGCGCCGATGTGAAGCTGTGGCTAGGTCACGATTTTTTTCCCTCCTACCCTTCTCGATCGTGATTCTACGGCCTGTCTCCTTCACATTTTCAGTTCTCGCGCCTTGTCCTTGTGTGCTCCTGTTCTATCCCACAACTTCTGCTACCCTCACGCACTCAATCTTCTACGGGTTTAGTTTGGTTCATCTACTACAATCCCTCTACTGAATGTTAGTTCTCCGATTACTATTACGTTATCTTTTGTTTTCATCTTGTTTTTCGATTTCCCAATTGCCCAATGACCACCCCCGCCGATACCTCAACCAATGTCCCTACGGCACAACAACTTGTGTATGCCGTGACCAATGTTTACAACTCCTTTATTAGTTTCAAATTGACATCCGATGGGTCCAAATACAAGTTGTGGTGTCAAATATTTAAGGACATATGCACCGGGGCTAAAGTTTCCGGTCATATCAATGGAAAATCCAAGCCCAAAGATGATGATGATGATTGGTACTCCATTGACTCTCGTGTCAAATCTTGGTTTTACTCTACTTGTGATCTCTCGGTTTTACAAGTCATTACAAAAGATTCGTGCACCGCCAAAGACATGTGGGACAATCTTCATGAATTTTTTTGAACAATAAAATGCGTCGAATGCTCCAACTACAAGAGCAATTCCGCAACACTAAGAAAGGTGCGTCTTCCATTCATGATTATTGTCATAATCTCAAGCATTTAGCCGATGCACTTCACGATGTTGAAAGCGAAATTTCCGATGTTGAACTTGTTATGCAAATTTTACGTGGTTTGCCGCCCTCCTACCAAAGCATTATTCATGTCATCACAAACACCAAACCTTTCCCGTCCTTCTGAAGTTTATACCGTTTTTTGCAATTTTCGAATGTATGTTCAAACACAGTTTAACACCACCATTAAATCCTTTCAGTGTGACAACGGTCGTGAATTTAACAACCGTCTTCTTTTCACATATCTTCAATCTAACGGTATTACCATCCGCTTCTCCTGCCCATACATGTGACATCCGCCTAAAATGGATTCGGGTCAACCCAACCCAATTGGAAATTTAATAAACCCTACTCGAGCTTACTTGACGCTAATAGGATCAAAACTCATACAATACGATATAAATTGACGTTAATAGCAATATAACATAGTATAACGTTATAACTATAATCAAATTAAATTATGATACCATATTAAAATCAAATCAAAGTATGATGCTCTAATTAAATTAAAAGAATCAAACTTGAATGGTATAATTAAACTTCAAATCAAAGTAGATTGTTATAATCAAATAATAACCTATTTTTTATAAAACTCTATTTTTATAAACTCTACATTAAATTTTATAAAATTTTTATATTAGTTAGTGTATTACATAGAGATGCTTGTGCTAGTGGGAAATTATGAAGGCCACCAAAAGCCAAAAGTTATTCCCATTGTCTCCCACTCACACCTCCCATCATCTTTCCTTTCATTTTTCTCCCAACACATTATTCTCATCACCACTCAAACCATATCTATTCTTTCTCTCACTCTCAATCTCGAAATTCCTCCTAGAAATCTTCATATTTCAGCCAAGAACACTCCAATATACTCAAATCTTCATCCCTCTTGAAGCATTCATCAAGGTATGTTGTTAAAAGTCTCAAATTCATGAATGAAACGAATTAAATCCACCAAACTATCTAAAACTCATTTTATGCATAAACCTAATTTTTCTCAGGATCCCATCAATAAAATAAGAAGTTCTGGAAATGTTCAGAAAATAACTTATTTTTATTGAATTACTATAATTATTGCAATAAAATAGGGCAATAATTCACATAAAATACTTTTTCTAGTCAATAAATTCTGGGAACATTTTGGAACAACCCATATATTGAGTAAAATGGATTTATAAAGTTTCATGCATTTATATTACAGTTTGATGCTTATTTTGTATTTTATTTTGTTGTAGATAAATAAATTGCAAAATATAGTTATGTATGTTAAAAACTAGATTTTATATTTTTCGCACCTTTTGAACATTTTAAAGACTCCATGACAAAATGTACAGATTGTTTTAAGAATGTTTGCTTATTTTTCCTAATTTAATGATTATTTAATGGTTTAAATTGATAATAAACAGCTACACATGTCCAAAATTTATAAACCCTTATACGAATATCATATATAACATTTTAATCATAAATAAAAAGTCTAATGAATTTCTCTTAATATTTTCCTATTATTTATGATTTTATTGATTAGTTAATAATGAAAAACATAAGAAATATTTCCCATAGTCCAAAATATCCAAAATATTTACAGTAGGCTCAATATAATGTTAGAAAACCATGGTTAATTTTCCAGAAGTTTTGGGAATCATTTATTAGTTTTCCCGAATTTTGAAGTGGTTTAATTATTAAAATACTAAATAAATACTAAAGAAGTTAAGAAAAATATGAAAATTTTACAGTAATTACTATTTTATGAAATAATGTGTTTCTGATAATTTTAGAATGTTTCATTACTGTTTAGTATTTAAAACCATTTTCCTAAATATCTAAGCATGTAAAAATGCATTTTTAATGATTATTTCATATAAATAATTGTTTATAATATATAAAACCTGTAAATACTTATAATTTGACTAGTTATTATTTTAATAAGAAATTATTAAAATCTTGCCTAATGTGAAGATATAAATTAATTAAGCAAAGTAATTAATTCAATTTAAAATTCATTTAACATATGAATACATTAATATTCAAAACAAAATTTGGATTATTGTTAATTCATCTAATATAAGAATATGTGTCTAATTATTTTTATTAATACTATATTCCCGTTTATCGATTCCTAAGCCAAAACTATTAATTATATTATGTTCTATGACATTTTGACTCGAGCCGTCTATCGTACAACACGCGCATTCCTTATTGGACTAATGTGAGTAATCTACCCCATATTTTATAATTTTCAATACTTTTGGGGTGTATCATGTGGTTCTAATATGTTTTCAACTTTATTTTATTATTTTATCACAATTGAGACATTGTTGGGACATTTATACTTGAATCATTATTTGTATAATTATTGTTTGTTTACGCTACATGTACTTGTAGTGCATTATCATTTTTAGTCTAATCTCCATGACTATGCCCGTATTCTTGAGGTACGTTATGGACAATAATAGCGCTATTGGGTTGACCACTCCGCCTTGGGACGCTAAGGTGATTGATCGCACGTGGTTGTGTGTGTATGATGATTAGATGCTCCATCCTATATATATATATATATATATATATATATATATATATATATATATATATATATATATATATATATATATATATATATATATATATATATATATATATATATATGTATATATATATATATATATATATATATATATATATATATATATACATATATATGTATATATTGTTGGATTAGGTGTCTAAGCCATGACTTTACAACTATATTTATCTTGTTAATTGAAGCAAAGTCCATTTGGGTTGCCCTCATAGCTGGAGGTCAGGATAGAGTTCAGTAGAGTAAAAGGTTGATTTATTAATTGTGTAATAAATCAATAGAATTAATTAAATGGTTTATTAATATATTTAAGTGTTAATATATTAATTAGAAACTATAATAATTAATTGAGATTTAATCTAGAATTAATTGGATTTAATTCAGTGATTAAACTAATTAATTAAAAGTGTGAGGACTAGTTTGTATTTATTCAATAGTTGAATAACTGGCAAAGAGAAGTCCAGGGGCCAAAAGTGGCGCCACCCTTGGAGGCTTCTCTAGGGTTGGCGAAAACCCTAATTAGGGTTTAGGGATCTGGTCCAAGTGGTCAACAGGCTTGCCCACTTGGAGGCTCCTTAGGGTTTCAGGTGTAACCTTAGGAGGCTATAAAAGGAACCCTCTGGCTCTCCATTATTCACGCCAACTTCAACCAAGATTAATCTACTGGACTGTCTTCTCCATTGCTGTGGGTATGACTTTCATCTGAGGCAGGATACTTTTGCTGCTAGCTTCAAGAATAAGATTCAAAGGTTGGTTCTTCTGATTTAAACTTTAGAAATAACTGTTGGCCTTTAGGTTTTAGTTTATTGTCTTCATAGAAGAAAACATAGATCTTTCTAGGGTTGCATGTGAACCATAAGATTATTTTGTGTTCATTGTTTGCTAGAAAACCCTTCAGTGGTATCAGAGCTTAGGCTGTTTTCTTGTGAATTGATATAAACTGCTTAATCTATGTTTGCCTTGAGGTTTTGTGCGAAAAATACCTCTTGGATGAGGCTTTGGTCGAAATCTAGGCTAGGGTTTCCTAACCCTAGCCGCCACCCCTTATTTCCCCTTGATTTGCTTGATTTACTTGCCTTTTATAAGTAGGTTGTTATTTTTGGTAACTGTATCTATTAAATAACTAGAACTCTTATTTTTGGCTTGTAATTTTCGAAATTTGTGGGGCCTTAAATAGATAAAATTAATTTGATTAATTTATAATATCTATCTTAGATTTAATTAATTTAATTAATTGTTAATTAAAAGACCAATTAAATCAGCTTAAGGAATTAATTTAAATTTTCAAAAATTGTTTAAAAATTTGCGAAAATTATGATTAAATTAATTCTAAAATATTTTAATAAGATTAAAATATATCTTATATATTTATGATTAAAAGTTAATTATTTATATATAAGAAAATTGGTTAGTCTTATCGCTAGTAGGCCTCATTCACAAAACTGTCCTATAAAGAGGGTATAAGGCGACTGACTATAAAATGTTAGTCTAATGGGTATCTACTCTTACCCACCGCTCTCCTGGTCAGTCGAGTGTCGTTAGCCGAACGGGTTTGATAGAACCGCTAAGCCTCTTAAAAGTATAATGCTATAATTGAAAGTACTAGAACCTCAAACAAAACCCAATCTAGTTACTTTAGGATAAAAATGTGAATTGGTGCTAATCCATGGAATTGCACATTGCACTTTGTGGAACGTTGGTGGAGCGTGTGTGGTTTACCAGCACATCAAATGGGGTCCGCAAAGAGTTGCAATGGGTTTCTCGATCTTGTCATTATTAACGGAGCGTGTGTGGTTAACCGGCACGTTAATTAGAGACGACAATCGACTTAGAGAGTACCAAGCTAATTTGCACGGTTATTCACACCCGGTTTGTGATCCTCGGCATCCCAGTCACAAACAGTGGGGCACATCCGAGACTAAACATGCCATTGAACAGTTCAATGTGTCTCAACAAATCTAGGAATTTCATAAGATGAAATTGATAAGTGTATTATCTACCTTAATGACCATTATGTTGTGATTACGGCATCCCTCTTCACACCATAGTTGGGGTATTTTGGGTCCTAGCCTTAATAAATAATATATTGGGTAATTATTTAAAAGGAAAAACTAAACTAATAAATTCTGTTTCTTGTAGATGTCTGAATCAAGTGTCTATTCTCCTCCCTCTCCTCCTTCACCCATTTCTGAGAGCATCAGAAAGCACCTGCTAAATATGGAAAGGTTGACTGGCCTTAACTGTACGGAATGGCTTCGCAATTGGAGACTGGCTCTCGGCATTGCGGGCAAGCTTCATCTCACCGAGTATCCGATCCCGGTTCCACAGGAACAAGTCATCATAAATAGTTCTTATGATGAGGGTAACTTCTTAGTTGATGTATCCGAAGAAATTCGTGACCTCATGTTGTTGACCATTGACCCTGAATTCCGCAAGGATTTTGAATCCTTAGGGCCATATGAGTTAATGCAATCGGTTGAGGAAAGGTTCCGAAAACCGGTTGAAGAGGAACGAGCTAGGATCTTCAAAAGACTTGCAGAGTGTAAGTTAAAAGAAGGAAGTAACATCGATTCACATGTTCTTCAGATTGAAGCGTACATAGGCGAATTGTACAAACTTGGTTATTCCATGAGTTAGGAGTCGAGTGTTAACACTCTACTCGCTTCACTGATTGGTAAGTACGATCTGTTCATACAGACGTATAGAAAGGAAGACCAGAAAAAGACCTTAATGGAAATGCGTCCACTGTTGACTTTGTACGAGTCACTCTTGGACAGGCATAGCTCCATTGGTTCAGCTACTTCTGGATTAAGTCCAGTGGAAAGACGCAACAAGAAACGATCCAGATCGTCTGGATATGTCTTAAGCTGGGAATCCACAGAATCGGATACAGTCGCGGAAAGATTGAAAGACGCTCCAAAGTCAAAAACTTTTGAAAGCTCAGGTATATCTAAAAACCTCAAAACTCCTGTTCCATAATTCCTTGATGCATAATGTGATAGTCACATTTTGGTTTGTATGCAGGGAATGCGTAAGGTACGGGACATTGGCGCATAGGAGCATATTTGGATTGGATTTCCGGCTCATGCGGTTTTGAAGTTTAGTTAGATATTGAAATAATGTTATTAGCTTATTAGATGCGTATGACATTGTCTATCATATGATACATTGTTCAAGGATTTTGTTTTAATAAAATTGTCAATTTTATTTTAACACATGTTGTTTGAAATATCCTTGAAATATTGTATGATTGTGTTGAATGCATAATTAGTAATAACTTGAATGTTGAATGCATCCAAAGTGTTTGGATTTTAGGAATTGTGTCCTTTTATGATTGTTAAGATAAGTATCATAAGAATCAATTCAACCAAAGGTCCAGTTGGACAGGACCTTGGAATCACTTGACTTAGAGTCACTTGATGAGTTGAGTTGTTAATGTGTTAAGAAATGAATCAACCAAAGATCCAGTTGGACAGGACTTTGGAATCATTTGACTTAGATTCAGATGATGATTAAGTTCTTTATAAAGCACATGTGGCAAGAAATGAATCACCCAAAGATCCAAAGGATAGGATTTTGGAATCAGTTGACCTAGAGTCAACTGAAGATTGCAAGTCTTGAACAGAATTAACAAAGTCATAAGTTTACATAGAGATGTAAAAGAGATTGAGATTAGAAGCAACGAACACATCAGTTGCTGTGTATTGCTCGAATCTCCGAATAGAACACAATTGTTTGTACTTCACAATATTTGTCAGTCGGTATGACGAATATGACCTCGCTTATCAGAATAAGCGATTGGATTGAATCCTTGAACAGTTCAAGGACTTCAAAGGAAGTACGAGATCCACAGAACCCGAGTAACAGCATAAACTGGGGAAAATGTTTCACAGTCTATTCTCTTCCAAGAACATTAATAGTTATAATGTGTCTTAGGGAAGATGATGGAGCGTTGGTCGAAAGAGTTCGATCCTCAATGTATGAGATACATTGCCAATTAGTTTCCCGTAAATTAAACACTAAACCAGTCAGACCATATTCCAACCACATCAACGACTAAGTAGGTTTGCAGACACTATCTGAAATGTAAAGCTGGGATTGTCCCACTTGTACATTAAAGGTCCAGGGTCTTGTAGTGTTCGTCCGAACCTCACGACTGGCCTGAACCTAATCAGAAATGTCATTTCACTGGCTATCCCCCTGTACCTGGAAAAGAAAGAGCTATTTTAGAAAGAACTCATATTCTAAGGAGACAATGGGAGTTTGGGACAGTCCTGAATGAGTTCAGGATTAGCCAAGTGAAATAACCTTTAGTCATCACTAGGCTTAGAGCAGAAATCAGATTTCTGTTTTAATACTGACATAACCTTCTCTTGACCAGTAGTACTGATCACCGTCATAACTAGTTATGATCGGGGTGACATACCGAATAGTGGTAAAACACTATAGTTGGTACGGATTTTCAATCCGACTACTTGGAAGCATTGGTGAGCCCGGTTGCTGCCAATTAAGAGAACTTTAGGACGAGATACAGTCCATGTGACAGTTTGATTGATTTTACAACTGGTCTTAAAACCAGTGGGAGTAATCATAAAAAAAAACCAACATGGACAGACACGTACCTTCAGAACATCTGGTTGAGTGAGACGATACTCAGAGTCATGTAATTGACTCCGAGAGAAGCACTCTCAATAGAAGATAAAATCCGAAAGGATACTACATATTGTAAGTCGTTAGTGGAGCGCGTGTGGATCACCAGCACACTAATAGGGACTCACAAAGAATATGCCAGTATAAAGGTACATGGGCCCGGGATTTCCCCGCGGGCATCTCGTAAGAAAGGACATTCAGATTCTCGAAATATGCCAAAGGATTGGATTTTGAGAATGGGCTGAAAGATTTCCGTCAAGATGTCAGAAAGGTTTGGATTCTCAAAATGTGCCATAAGCTCTGGATTTTGTGAATAGTCCATAACCGTGTCAAAGCCAGTGGTAGTATTGCTGTTATCTATCTCAATATGTGTGTTACATACTGTTTCTAGGAAACGTCTCTTTTCATTACAAAGTGTAATGACTTGGTGTTAAGAGACGGATCGCTATGAAAGACTTAATAAAGATACGGCATGCTCGGGTGGTTATAAACGTCTATGAGATAGATCAAAACTCTGCCAAGATGATCTTGATGAGACTCAAGATGCATAGCTCAGGAAAAGAGTTTCCTATCATTGCAAATTGTAATGATTTGGCATACAAATAAGGTGCAGCATACTCACATAATCCATAGACATCTATCAGATAGATGTTGTCATCAGTATAGACCTGGCCATAGTAAGCATGACCTTGATAAGATTCAAGATGCATGGAAAAGAGTCTCCGAAAGGAAATAGTTGTTGAAAATCATGACACAAGGATTATAAGTAATCCTAAGATTCCAAAAGGGTTTGGAATAGGACTGGATCGAATCCAACAAGTTTCTTGGATCGATTAGAAGTGTCATGAACATGTCTTGATGACTTAATGCTTAGAGCATACTGAGTCAGATTCAGGATATGACCTGGCTGGGAATACTTAATGGATTTTGTACATATATGAGAAATCATTGGAAAATGATTAGGGGAGAATGTTGATAACAAATTGAAAATAGTTTTTCAAATAAGGACTTAATGGTTAAAGAATTTCGTTGGCATTCCGATGGAGCGCGTGTGGCTCACCGGCACATCGTAACACCTCGAAATAGTCTTAGGGTGCGGTCATGTGGACTAAAGGTCCCGAGAACCATGGAAAGTCACAGTACAAAGAATGGAGTCGTTAGTGAGAATGACGGTATGACCAAAATTGAAATATCATCGGATGAAGTGTATAAATGTATAACATTTGAATACATAGAAAGAGTGAAAGGTCAAGTAGACATAGATACATAACACGAATTAAATAGTTTAAAAGGAATCTAGAAACCGATAATAGTTTATGTAAAATCCGACTTGGTGATTACCTCGTGGAGACTTGGTAATTAGGCAATAGTAGCCACCAGTCAGATTTTAAGTTTCAATTTTGCATGTTTCACTTCCCGAATAATTTGATTATTCAAAAGGTCCACAGTCGCTCATACTTTTCGGGAGTAAGTATGAACAAAGACTGTCGTGAATTGGTTTGTAGATTGTCTAAGGAGTTAGACATTGCAGTAAGACTGCTACAACGTTCATGAGTACTTAGAAATAGAGATTTGAGTATTGGATAAACCCGCGCTCAATAGATTGCTTCATGGATTACATCACGAGCAATGTTGAGACGATAATATCGTATGGTCTTGAAGCAGAGACATATGAGTTGAAATTTACGAGTCGGTTGTGCATTGATAATGCGAAAACGCATCGGTAACTCGATGTTACAAACGCATTGTTGTGTACGATTTGATAAGTAAAAGACACAACCATATGAGTCAAAGCTTATTCGTTCCTTGACCCTAATGGGAAACAGATATCTGTAGGCCGCTCGATGATTTTGAAGTTGACTGAAGTGCTGGCCAGCCGGGACTAAATTGATGTGTTCAATTAGAAGTCTTAAAGTCATAAGCAGAATCGGAAATCGGGAAACAGAGTATCGGACAGAGATTGATCTCAATCCATGTCTCGTGTCTGAAAATATCTTGTTGGACGAAGGATCATATGATCACTTATCTTTGGACGGAACTGACTAGGTCAGAGTTCGGCAGCAGTTTCTAGGAAGCTGCAGGTTGTTTATTAATCAGAAGATAAATTAAAGTCATAGACTTATCCAAGTGGGAGACTGTTGGATTAGGTGTCTAAGCCATGACTTTACAACTATATTTATCTTCTTAATTGAAGCAAAGTCCATTTGGGTTGCCCTCATAGCTGGAGGTCAGGATAGAGTTCAGTAGAGTAAAAGGTTGATTTATTAACTGTGTAATAAATCAATAAAATTAATTAAATGGTTTATTAATATATTTAAGTGTTAATATATTAATTAGAAACTATAATAATTAATTGAGATTTAATATAGAATTAATTGGATTTAATTCAGTGATTAAACTAATTAATTAAAAGTGTGAGGACTAGTTTGTATTTATTCAATAGTTGAATAACTGGCAAAGAGAAGTCCAGGGGCCAAAAGTGGAGCCACCCTTGGAGGCTTCTCTAGGGTTGGCGAAAACCCTAATTAGGGTTTAGGGATCTGGTCCAAGTGGTCAACAGGCTTGCCCACTTGGAGGCTCCTTAGGGTTTCAGGTGTAACCCTAGGAGGCTATAAAAGGAACCCTCTGGCTCTCCATTATTCACGCCAACTTCAACCAAGATTACTCTACTGGACTGTCTTCTCCATTGCTGTGGGTATGACTTTCATCTGAGGCATGATACTTTTGCTGCTAGCTTCAAGAATAAGATTCAAAGGTTGGTTCTTCTGATTTAAACTTTAGAAATAACTGTTGGCCTTTAGGTTTTAGTTTATTGTCTTCATAGAAGAAAACATAGATCTTTCTAGGGTTGCATGTGAACCATAAGATTATTTTGTGTTCATTGTTTGCTAGAAAACCCTTCATATATAGGGTGAGGACTTATTGTTGTTGTTATCATTTGTTAATCAATTTTTGATTTATAAACTGTTATCTCAATAACAGTTGCTTGCCAACTTCAAAAGAAAACAAATTTCAAATTATTCAAACTCACAATTTTCTTTAATAAAACTAGATTACTCACCAACTCTCGTAGTTGACCTGTTTTTACCCATGATGCAGATTTGAAGAATGAAGTTGATGAAAAGTAGGGTGTACCTAAGAAACCCACAAGACTATTTAAATTTGATGTAATAAATGTTGTTATATTTGGATTTGTATTTGTATGTTGTGGATCTTGTTTGCATACTTAGTACTTAATTGAATCTAATCATATTATAACATAGTTGTCATGAGACTTTGAACAATATATCACGCCTTGATCGATTCTGCCAAGGATCGGGGTGTGACAGATTGGTATCAGAGACCTTGACTATAGGGAATTAGGTTAATTGCCTTGACCTAGTCTATAGCCTCTAGGGTCCTCTCGTATGCTAGTTTATAAAATGCACACACAACTGCATGCAACTCGCACTTAAAAAATCCTAGGAATACCTTTGTGTGCTAATTGCTCCCTCATGTGCTTACGTATTATTCCCGACACTTATATGTGTGCATACACTTGTGAATTTTCTCCTCTTTCTCTTAAAATCACACACATACTCAAATGGTTTCAAAATAAAAATTTATATACAGATATATTCCTTAGAGCTCATAGGAAATTAAAAGTCATCCACTCTAGTTGGGTAGGATCAAAGTAATGGACGCGTAGTAACTGGAAGGGGGAGGTGCCGGTAGCCTGAAAGTCCTGACTAGGTAAGCATTCGTATACATCCCAATCAACCGAGGGACCATTTTGCTTACCTAGGGACCAAAGGCGAGAGTTACCAAACCTATAGGCCAAAGCGCGTTATTCACATTACTTTTGAGCCATCAAAATACCCGACCTTATCAAACGTATCCGAAAGGATACACTCCAAAATGGCCAACTCATTGGACTATTAAGTTCCCTAATGGGCCTTGAAGTGGGAAAAACATGTGAAAACTTAGTATTGTGGGGGCCCACGCAATTGCTACATGCTTCACATTTAGTACCCATTGAAAGCCCAAAAGGTGCCCAACACTCCTAACCATGGCCCAACAAGTGTTTTACAATCATTTTACCCAACAATGTCTACAAACTTAATTTCCACAATCAATTTACAAAAAACTCACAAGTCCATATGCGTGTTTCTCATAGATGGCATTACGACCCCCATACGCTACTCGCAGCAACCGAAGGCTAGCCGCCCTTATCGCTAAGGAGGTAGCAAACGTCATCCCAACAATTGCAACCCAACTTGAAGCTCTTCAGCCGCAAGCTCCAGCAACCACTCCTCGTTGCTCGTTTAAGCACTTTCGTAACTGCAATCCGCCTTACTTCAAAGGCATCGATGGTGCCACCGCACTCCTTACATGGATCGAAGAAATGGAGAGTACTTTCATCCATAGCGAGTGTCCTGAGGACCTGATGGTCCGTCACGCCACAGGGTGCCTCCAAGGTCATGCTCTCACCTGGTGGAACCTAGAAAAAGGGCAAAAGGAGAGGCTGTTGCCTTGGGAATGACCTGGTCAACACTAAAGGAACGCATGATGGAGAAGTTCTGCCCTGACAGCGAATTGCAAACTCTCGAGGAGGAATTCTGGAATCTGAAACAGGTGGGAGGCGACAACGCGACCTACACAAATAGATTCCATGATCTCTCAAGACTCCTACCTCACATGGTTCAACCTATGAAAACTGCAATACGCCGCTACATCAAAGGGTTACCGCGCCAGATCCGTGATTCGGTGACCAGCAGCAAGCCATCTACCCTGGAATCCGCTATTGAAATAGCAGGTCAACTCAACGAGGACAATGTGAACGATGGTGTCCTCCCACGCAAGGGTTTAAAGATGTTTACTGAAAAGACGACCCTTGAGACTCCCCTAATTGTCAAGTCCGAGTCCTCACACCGACACGACAAAAAGAAGCGGAAAAGCCATCACCACAACCATGCTGTTATTACCCCTGCCACTCCTATCTCCCAAGTCACCCCACAAGCCCAACCAAACAAAAAGCCGTATACTGGACCTCACCTCCTATGTAACCACTGTAACTATCACCATATGACCACCAGCCCGTGTCGCCTTTGTACGACTTGTGGTCGCTATGGCCACTTGGCAGACACATGTCGTGCACCAAAAACTCAGCGACCATTCGCTCTACCCTCAAATCAGCAAACACAAACCCGGTATCCAACTGGAACATGCTTCAACTGTGGTGACCCCACCCATTTCAGAAACGCGTGTCCTAGGCTTGTCAATATCATTAACACTCAAGCCCAGGCAAATCCAACAATGCATGTTCCAGCTCCCAAAGGCCGAGCATTTGTCATTACCGTAACCTAAGCACAGAGCGATAACAAGGTCGTAAATGGTACGTTTCTCATAAATGACTGCTACGCGTCAGTACTTTTTGATTCAGGTGCCGATAAAAGTTTTGTGTCTTTGGAATTTGAACCCATACTTCACACACCTCGCACGATTCTTGATGAAAACTTTACCGTATAAGTCGCCAATGGAAAATACATTTCACTCAATGCAGTCATCCAATATTGCACTTTCGATTTTTGCGGTCATAAATTTTCCGTCAATTTAGTTCCTATGGAACTTCGTAGCTTCGACATCATCGTGGGAATGGATTGGCTATCCCAAAACCATGCTGAAATAGTATGTTACGAGAAGTTTATTCGTATTCCTCTTGTCGACGGTCAAAGTCTTCGTATTTAAGGCGAGACTCGTTCAAAAAAGATTAGTCTTATGTCATGTACTCAATCTCGATCATATCTACGTAAAGAATACATGGCTTTCTTAGCCCGTGTGGTGGAAACAAAGGTCGAAAAAAGGAAGATCGAAGATATTCTGATTGTACGAGACTTTCCCGACATCTTTCCCGATGACGTATCTGGACTCCCACCAGTACGTGAGCTAGAGTTCCGGATCGATCTCGTTCCTGAGGTTGCTCCCATAGCCAAGTCTCCATATCGGTTGGCTCCAACCGAGATGCAAGAATTGGCAAGTCAGCTCCAAGAATTAACCGATAAGGGATTTATCCGCCCTAGTACTTCACCCTGGGGAGCCCCGGTTCTCTTCATTAAAAAGAAAGATGGTTCGTTTCGTATGTGTATCGATTATCGGGAGTTAAATAAATTGACCATCAAGAACCGATATCCGTTACCTCGGATCGACGGCCTTTTTGATCAACTTCAAGGAGCTTCATGCTTCTCAAAAATCGACCTCCGCTCGGGTTATCACCAACTTTGAGTACGGGAAGAAGTCATCCCCAAAACCGCTTTCCGAACCCGCTATGGTCATTACGAGTTCACCGTTATGCCTTTTGGCCTAACGAATGCCCCTGCCGCATTCATGGACTTGATGAATCGGGTATTTAAACCTTATCTCGACCGTTTTGTTATCGTCTTTATTGATGACATCCTCATTTACTCCAAGACAAAGACAGACCATGAAAGACACCTTCGTCTAACTCTCCAAACATTGCAAGGAAATCAGCTTTATGCCAAATTTTCGAAATGCGAGTTTTGGTTAAATGAGGTACAATTCCTTGGTCATATTGTAAGTGACAAGGGTATTTTAGTTGATCCCTCAAAAGTTGAAGCAGTCAAGAATTGGAAAGCCCCACATACCCCCAAGGAAATTCGGTCATTCCTCGGTTTAGCCGGCTATTACCGGCGTTTCATTTCAAATTTCTCAAAGATCGCTTTACCGCTTACTTTTCTTACTTGCAAGGGTACGCCATTTGATTGGGGACCCAAGCAGGAAGACGCTTTCCAAACTCTTAAACAAAGATTGCGTGACGCTCCAATTCTTACACTCCCTGAAGGATCCGAAGATTTCGTGGTATACTGCGATGCCTCCAATCTCGGTCTAGGTTGTGTTTTGATGCAAAGGGGAAAGGTTATAGCTTACGCAACGCGACAACTCAAAATCCATGAAAGGAATTATACGACTCATGATTTGGAGCTCGGTGCCGTGGTTTTCGCTCTTAAAATTTGGAGGCATTACCTTTACGGAACTAAATGCGTAATTTTCATCGACCACAAGAGCTTGCAACATATTCTTAATCAAAAGGAACTCAACATGAGACAAACACGTTGGGTTGAACTCCTAAATGGTTACGAGTGTGAAATACGCTATCATCCGGGCAAGGCAAACATGGTAGCCGACGCGTTAAGTCGAAAAGAACATGCCAAAGCATTTCATCTAATATGTTCTCCTATCTTGTCCAATCTCAATGACCGAATTCGAGGAGCCCAACACTCAGCAATTACCGAAAATAACATGCCCACAGGAATTGATGGGGAGTTGGAAAGTAAATCTGATGGTATTTTCTATTATCAATATTGCATCTGGATCCCAGATCGCAACAATCTTCGTACCTTCCTGATGGAAGAAATCCATAAAACTCGATATTCCATTCATCCTGGTGCTGACAAGATGTATCATGGTCTGAGAACAAATTATTGGTGGTCGGGAATGAAAAAGGATATTGCTTTATTCGTGGCCAAATGTCTTACATGTTCCAGGGTCAAAGCAGAACATCAACGACCCTCTAGACTATTGGTCCAACCGGTAATCCCCGAGTGGAAATGGGAAGCGATCGCCATGGATTTCGTAACCAAACTTCCCCGTACCACCAAGGGACATGACAGCATTTGGGTAATCATTGACCGTGTGACTAAATCTGCTCACTTCCTTCCCATCCGTGAACATTTCAAGGTCGAACAACTTGCTCGGATTTAAATCGACGAGATAGTTAGTCGGCATGGCATCCCTCTCAGCATCATTTCAGATCGTGATGGGAGATTTCTCTCTCGGTTCTGGCAATCACTTCAAGAAGCCATGGGAACCCGCCTCGATCTCAGTACCGCCTATCATCCTCAGACCGATGGTCAATCTGAGAGGACAATTCAAACACTCGAAGATATGTTGAGGGCGTGTGTCTTAGATTTCGGAGGAAACTGGGACTCTCATTTACCGTTGGTGGAATTATCCTATAATAACAGTTATCATTCTAGCATCGGGATGCCACCATTTGAGGCATTATATGGCCGTAAATGCCGATCTCCTATTTGCTGGCATGAAATTGGAGAGTCCCATGTAATTCGCGCAACAGTGGATTCTCCAATCGTTGGTCCTGAGCTTATCCAGGAAACAACCGACAAAATCACTCAGATTCGCAATAACCTTCTCACAGCTCGTAGCCGACAAAAGAGTTACGCCGACAAGCAACGCAAATCGCTTGAATTTTCCGTGGGTGACATGGTCATGTTAAAAGTGTCCCCATGGAAAGGTGTGGTTCGATTTGGACGCAAGGGTAAATTGGCACCACGCTATGTAGGCCCGTTCAAAATCCTGAAAAGGATCGGACCAGTAGCCTACGAGTTGGATCTACCAATAGAGCTTAATAAAGTTCACCCAGTATTTCATATAGCCAACCTCAAGAAGTGTTTAGCAGACAAGAACCTTCATGTTCCTCTCGAGGATATCCAAATCGACGAGACAATGCAATTTATCGAGAAACCCTTGGAAATTGCCGACCGAAAGGAAAAACAACTCAAAAGAAGTCGCATTCCCCTGGTCAAGGTCAGGTGGCACTCAGCACGTGGACCTGAGTATACATGGGAGCGTGAGGATCATATGCGTACCAAATACCCACAGCTTTTCTCTTAAGGTACTCTCTTCTTAAATTTCGGGACGAAATTTCCTAAAGTAGGGGAGACTGTGACATCCGCCTAAAATGGATTCGGGTCAACCCAACCCAATTGGAAATTTAATAAACCCTACTCGAGCTTACTTGACGTTAATAGGATCAAAACCCATACAATACGATATAAATTGACGTTAATAGCAATATAGCATAGTATAACGTTATAACTATAATCAAATTAAATTATGATACCATATTAAAATCAAATCAAAGTATGATGCTCTAATTAAATTAAAAGAATCAAACTTGAATGGTATAATTAAACTTCAACTCAAAGTAGATTGTTATAATCAAATAATAACATATTTTTTATAAAACTCTATTTTTATAAACTCTACATTAAATTTTATAAAATTTTTATATTAGTTAGTGTATTACATAGAGATGCTTGTGCTAGTGGGAAATTATGAAGACCACCAAAAGCCAAAAGTTATTCCCATTGTCTCCCAATCACACCTCCCATCATCTTTCCTTTCATTTTTCTCCCAACACATTATTCTCATCACCACTCAAACAATATCTATTCTTTCTCTCTCTCTCTCAATCTCGAAATTCCTCCTAGAAATCTTCATATTTTAGCCAAGAACACTCCAATATACTCAAATCTTCATCCCTCTTGAAGCATTCATGAAGATATGTTGTTAAAAGTCTCAAATTCATGAATGAAACAAATTAAATCCACCAAACTATCTAAAACTCATTTTATGCATAAACCTGATTTTTCTCAGGATCCCATCAATAAAATAAGAAGTTATGGAAATGTTCAGAAAATAACTTATTTTTATTGAATTACTATAATTATTGCAATAAAATAGGGCAATAATTCACATAAAATACTTTTTGCAGTCAATAAATTCTGGGAACATTTTGGAACAACCCATATATTGAGTAAAGGAGATTTATAAAGTTTCATGCATTTATATTACAGTTTGATGCTTATTTTGTATTTTATTTTGTTGTAGATAAATAAATTGCAAAATATAGTTATGTATGTTAAAAACTAGATTTTATATTTTTTGCACCTTTTGAACATTTTAAAGACTCCATGACAAAATTTACAGATTTATTTAAGAATGTTGGCTTATTTTTCCTGATTTAATGATTATTTAATGGTTTAAATTGATAATAAACAGCTACACATGTCCAAAAATTATAAAACCTTATCAGAATATCATATATAACATTTTAATCATAAATAAAAAGTCTAATGAATTTCTCTTAATATTTTCCTATTATTTATGATTTTACTGATTAGTTAATAATAAAAAACATAAGAAATATTTCCCATAGTCCAAAATATCCAAAATATTTACAGTAGGCTCAATATAATGTTAGAAAACCATGGTTAATTTTCCAGAAGTTTTGGGAATCATTTATTAGTTTTCCCGAATTTTGAAGTGGTTTAATTATTAAAATACTAAATAAATACTAAAGAAGTTAAGAAAAATATGAAAAATTTACAGTAATTACTATTTTATGAAATAATGTGTTTCTGATAATTTTAGAATGTTTCATTACTGTTTAGTATTTAAAACCATTTTCCTAAATATCTAAGCATGTAAAAATGCATTTTTAATGATTATTTCATATAAATAATTGTTTATAATATATAAAACCTGTAAATACTTATAATTTGACTAGTTATTATTTTAATAAGAAATTATTAAAATCTTGCCTAATGTGAAGATATAAATTAATTAAGCAAAGTAATTAATTCAATTTAAAATTCATTTAACATATGAATACATTAATATTCAAAACAAAATTTGGATTATTGTTAATTCATCTAATATAAGAATATGTGTCTAATTATTTTTATTAATATTATATTCCCGTTTATCGATTCCTAAGCCAAAACTATTAATTATATTAGGTTCTATGACATTTTGACTCGAGCCGTCTATCGTACAACACGCGCATTCTTTATTGGACTAATGTGAGTAATCTACCCCATATTTTATAATTTTCAATACTTTTTTTTTGGGTAAAGAGGGCGGCACCTCTGGCAAATTTTATTAATAAAAAGAATAAATACAATATAAGGCTGGGGACTCCCCACCAAAAAACAGAAAATCCATCGGGACAGCCCCCAACGGACAACAGGCAAAACTAGGAACCCAAACAAGAGAAGGAACCATAAGCAAACAAGAACATAAAGGAAAGCAACCTGCAAAACAAACAAACCATACAAGCCAAAACAAGCAGAGAAAAAAGAAAGCAAAGAGGAAGAAAATTAAGGGATGGTCCAAATAGTTTTAGCCAAATCAACATTAGTGCAAGTTTTCATAGAAAGACTCAGCAGTCTACAGCGGATATCATCCTTAACACTATTCACAACAGCATGATGAGATCTTTTTATTTTTTTAAAAATGCGTAAATTTCTTTCCCGCCATATGTGGTAGACAGCTCCAGCAAAAACAAGTCTTCTAATGATGGACCAAATGTTCTTGTTCTTATTAATGGGACTGAGTTGATTAATGATATCAGACCAGCTATCAGTGGAGAAGGAGAGATTCATGACCTGATGGAGGTCATGCCAAACCAAAGAAGTGAAAGAACAGTCAAAGAAGAGATGGGAAAGGGAATCCGGACAGTCCCCGCAGAATGCACAGATGAGATTGGAGTTAGTGTCCCAAATTTTGATTTTATCATGAGTCTTAAGACAATTTTTAAGAGCAACCCAAAGAATGAAAGCATGTCTGGGTATGTTCTGGGAGAACCAAACAAGATGAAACCAAAATACCGGTTGGTGATAGGGGCGAATAGACTGCCACAAAGAACGAACAGAGAAAGGAGAGAGTTGACCGTCTCTAGATCTCCAAAGAAGTTTATCAGGGACGGACGAGGAAATAGTAGGAGGGTTATGAGAAAGAAGAGCACCATGGGAATCCCTCCAACAATGAGGGCGAACCCAAGATCCATTAAGAACCAGGTCAGCAACCTTAGTATCAGGAGTGAAACCCGCATTATGGATGTCACGAACAGATAAGAATTTAGAAAGAGGGCCCGAAGGGTGCCAGTTATCGAACCACGCTGAAGTAGAGCATCCATCACCTATCTGGGAAACTATAAACTCCCTTATCTTATCCCGCATATCAAGGATGTTCCGCCACGCAAATCCAGAGCCGTATTTTTTGGGGGCATCCCAAAAGTTACGGCCACATAAACGGTATGAGTGGATCCACTTAACCCATAGGGACTCTTTCTTGGAAAGGAGTCTCCAAACATGGGAAGCCATAAGGGCAACATTCCAGATAGAAAGGGTGTATCATGTGGTTCTAATATGTTTTCAACTTCATTTTATTATTTTATCACAATTGAGACATTGTTGGGACATTTATACTTGAATCATTATTTGTATAATTATTGTTTGTTTACGCTACATGTACTTGTAGTGCATTATCATTTTTAGTCTAATCTCCATGACTATGTCCGTATTCTTGAGGTACGTTATGGACAATAATAGCGCTATTGGGTTGACCACCCCGCCTTGGGACGCTAAGGTGATTGATCGCACGTGGTTGTGTCATGTGTGTGTATGATGATTAGATGCTCCATCCTATATATATACATATATATGTATATATAGGGTGAGGACTTATTGTTGTTGTTATCATTTGTTAATCAATTTTTGATTTATAAACTGTTATCGCAATAACAGTTGCTTGCCAACTTCAAAAGAAAACAAATTTCAAATTATTCAAACTCACAATTTTCTTTAATAAAACTAGATTACTCACCAACTCTCGTAGTTGACCTATTTTTACCCATGATGCAGATTTGAAAAATGAAGTTGATGAAAAGTAGGGTGTACCTTAGAAACCCACAAGACTATTTAAATTTGATGTAATAAATGTTGTTATATTTGGATTTGTATTTGTATGTTGTGGATCTTGTTTGCATACTTAGTACTTAATTGAATCTAATCATATTATAACATAGTTGTCATGAGACTTTGAACAATATATCATGCCTTGATCGATTCCGCGAAGGATCGGGGTGTGACAATACACGTCTCAACAAAACAGGAAAGCCGAACGTTCTATTCACACTATCAACAATGTTGTGTGCACGTTTCTTGTTCAAGCATCCTTATCCCCTATTTTCTGGACCGAGGCGCTTTTTACCGCTGTTCATACTCTTAATCTCCTACCCACAACCACCTTGTCCTTTAAAACTCCCCTCCGGCTGTTCATCCCATGACCACTCAGTCTAGGACTGGTTCCTTAAAGCCGCGCACAATTCTTAATCTCTCTACGACTTCCGAGTTCTCTCCTATTCCACGCTTCACTGCTCAGGCCATGCGTGACCCGAATTGGAAAGCAGCCATGGATGCAGAAATATCCGTTCTCTTTGACAATCATACTTGGGATCTTGTCCCTCGTCCTCCCAATGCCAACATTGTTGGTTGTCGATGGATTTACCGCCATAAGTTTGACTCGCATGGTAACCTTGACCGCTATAAAGGCAGGTTAGTCGGTCAGGGCTTCTCTCAACAACCCGGTCTTGACTTCGATGACACTTTTAGTCCGGTTGTTAAACCTGCTACCATTCGCACCGTTCTCAGCATTGTCGTCTCCCGCCACTGGCCCATCCATCAGTTGGATGTTAAAAATGCATTCCTTCACAGTGATATGACAGAAGAAGTCTACATGAAACAACCACCTGGTTATGTTCATTCTGACTTCCCTAAACATGTTTGTCGGCTGCGTAAGGCTTTATATGGCCTTAAACAGGCCTCTTGTGCCTGGTATCAGCACTTCGCTGTCTTCATCGCATCTCTTGGCTTCACCAGTAGTCGGTCGGATACCTCTCTCTTCACCTTTCATCGTAACTCTGAGATAATCTATCTTCTCCTTTATGTTGATGATATTATCCTCATGGCTTCCAGCTGCTACCCGTTCCTCTGGCAGTGTCTTTCTTTCACAGACTGCCTTTGCCAAGGAGATCCTATCTAGAGCGGATATGACCACATGCAACTCTTGTAGCACCCCTACGGACACCAAACCGAAGCTTTCCTCATTGGGAATGCCGGTTTCTGATCCAACCCTCTACCGAAGTCTAGCTGGGGCTCTGCAGTATCTGACGTTTACTCGTCCCGATATTGCCTACGCAATTCAGCAAATCTGTCTCTTTATGCATGATCCTCGCGAACCACATTTCCTTCCCTCAAGCGTATCCTATGTTATGTGCGGGGGACTCTTCACTATGGTCTGTTCATCCGTCCGTCACATACTGATTGTTTGGTCTCCTACTCTGATGCTAAATAGGTTGGTTGTCCTTTGACGCGCCAGCCTACGTCTGGGTTTTGCGTTTATCTTGGTGACAGTCTTATTTCGTGGTCTTCCAAACGTCAGCACGTTGTTTCTCGGTCTAGTACCGAAGCTGAGTATCGGGGGGTAGCCAACGTAGTTGTGGAAACTGCATGGCTCTGGAACCTTCTTCTCGAGCTTTCCTACCCCTTGACCAGATGTACAGTTGTTTTCTATGATAATGTGAGTACTATGTACTTAGCTTCTAATCCGGTTCAACACCAAAGAACCAAACATGTGGAATTAGATTTGCATTTTGACAGGGAACGTGTTGCTATTGGACAAGTTCGTGTCTTACATGTTCCTTCTGCTCACCAGTTTGCAGATATCTTTACTAAAGGCCTTCCTACACAACTATTCTGGACTTTCGGAGCAGTTTGAGCATTAGAGAACCTCCCGCTCAAACTGAGGGGGAGTGTTAATTATATAAGTTACAATATTTAGTTGTATAGGTCATTTATACTCAAATGTATAGTTCAGGGCTCTTTATGTAATTATGTATATCTCTGTAATATATATTCTGGTGAATGTCAATGTAAACCCTAAGGGGATTGTTTCCATAATCCAACAAAACTAATGACAACTAATGTAGAACTATTTTACAGATATGATTACAGTCTAACATCCCCCGTCAAGCTAAGTGTGGGATGAGAACGAACGCATAAGAAACTAAAGAGATGTTGAGGCAATCCTTTATGGAATATATCAGCAAGCTGAAAGTACGAAGGTACAAACTAAACCTAGAGCTTTCCAGAAGAAATGAGCTTACGTATGCGGTGATATACAATGTCAATATGATTCACACATTTTTGGGCTATAATATTTTGAGCCAAAAGGAATGCACTCTTATTTTCATTGAAAACTAATAGAGAGCCATAAAATGAGAAATAGAGGCCATATTGTAAATGAGAAAGCCACCGATCTCAAAAGAAATATTCTCTAAAGCACGATATTTAGATTCACAAATTAGATCGGGAAAAGTTAGGTTGCTTCTTAGCGCTCTAAGAAACTACATTCAAGTCAAGAAAAATAGTATAACCATAGGTAGAACATCTAGTCTCTAGACAATGAGAACAATCAACATCAGAGTAGCCTTGAATAGTAGAAGATGCGTTCGTGCATGTAAAAGACAAGCCAAAGTGGATCCTACCCCTAACATAACAATGAAGAAAAATAAATGCTTGAAAGTGAGAATCCTAAAGAGCATGAAGATATTGACTTACAAAGTAAACTACAACGGAAAGATCAGGACGAGTGTCAGTTAATTATTGTAAATTCAACAAGTGATTAAAATAGTGTACGATCCTAAAATGGTTTACCACATGCATTGTGAAGTTGCATACCCATAGTCCAAGATGTAGAAACATGTTTAGCACCCAACATTTGAGCCCCAACAAGAATACCACATGCATATTTTTCTTGACTTAATAACAAACCATATGTCGTGTGAGTGAGTTCCAGTCCCAAATAATAGTTCATGTGGCCAGTTTCTTTAATAGAGAACTCTTTGTTTGTGCGTTAGATGAACTGCTGAGTAAAATAGGATATTGCCGGTAAAAATAATGTTGTCTACATATACAAGCATAGATGCAAGAGTAGTACCACATGCCATAACTATAAGGATGTGTAAGCAGAAATCTTGTCAGCCTGACTGCAGATGAAGCCTGACGGAATAAGAAAGGAACTAAAGTGGATAAACCAGGCATGTGGTTCTTCTTTAAGACCATAAAGCCTTGTAAAGATGATAAATCTAGGCTATAAATTTAGGATCAATATACATGGTGGTACTTCCATGTAGATTGGTTAGTTCAAATAACTATTAAGCAATACATCTTACACATCAAGTTGATGCAGAAGCCAATTTTACAAGAGCACTAAGGTTAAAACAGTACATATAGTAACATCCTAGACAATCGGGTTGAAAGTATGAGTACAGTTAAAACCTTACATTTGGGTGAAGCCTTAAGTTTCAAGCTGCTCCTTAAGGTACTCAATAGACCCATCATAGAGATGCTTAGTCCGGCTGGTAAATCCACTTGAACCCAATATATTTATGCCATAGGTATTAGGTGCAAGATCCCATGTATAATTTTCACTAAGAGCTTTAAGCTCATCATCCATTGTCACGACCCAATCAGGATATTTAAGAGGCAGTTTGAAGCCTTTTGGCTTAGATTCGGCTAATAAACCTTCCAAAATACCACTAGGTGTGAAATTTAGAAATATATTGGTTTTGGAAATGTTGGAATTCCTTGGTCCGTAAGGCAAGGAGGTCTTTTGGATAATGAGGAATGTATTCAAATACGTAGCAAGTCGGTTACGTGTTTAGAGATATAGACTAGTTTTAGCCTATAAATATATATACCGAGTTAGGGTTTATATTATTAGTCATAACACTTTGTAATTAAGTTTTGAGTTATTTTTTCAATATATTGGAGAGTTATTCCATTGTCTTTGTGTTATTGCATTTCTTGAATGGGTATAAGAGCTCACAGTTCTTTCTTGACGACCAAGTTTCTGGACGTAAGGCAGATCCACTATGACCTACGGTGGAGAACCGAGCAAAGGGAAGGAAGGCGGAGGAACTTCAGTCCAATGTCCGATGCTAACACCCACAAAATAGACCGTGTGGACAATGCGCATCAAAGTCGTGTTGCGCATACACAAAGTATGGGAGACGATCGATCCAGGCACCGCGAATGCTGAGAAGAACGACTTAGCAAAGGGTTTGTTGTATCAATCTGTCCTCGAGAACCTGATAATGCAGATTGGTGAGCAAGAAACTTCCAAGAAGTTGTGGGAAGCGATCAAAGCAAGACACGTTGGAGCAGATCGAGTAAAGGAAGCAAGGTTGTTAATGTCCGAATTCGATCGACTCAAGATGCAAGATGCAGAAACCATCGATGAGTTTGCCGGAAAGATATCCGGAATTGCTTCAAAATCCGCAAGCCTATGGGAAGTTATTGAAGAACCAAAACTCGTGAAGAAGTTCCTTAAAACCCTGCATCGATCGAAATTTATTCAAATTGTTGCTGCACTCGAACAAGTTCTAGATCTAAACCATACAAGTTTCGAAGATGTAGTCGGGCGATTAAAGGCATACGAAGAAAGGATAAATGATGATGATCATGGAGTTAGTAGTCAGACTAAGCTACTATTCTCAAAAGATGATCGCTCGAACTCGAAGAACCAAGACAACTCAAAGGGAGGTTGGAAAGGGTCGAAAGGAAAAGGTAAGGGCAAATCAAACACCCATTGGAAGTCGCAAGCCACCGGCGACGGTGGTGGTCAAAATCACAACAAAGACAAGTCGAAGAAGGATCGTTTGAAACTCATTTGATTTTAGTGTGATAAACCAGGACACTTCGCGACCCAATGCCCAGAAAGAATCCAGAAAGAGCAATAGGCTAATTATGTCGAAGCCAATGACAATGAAGCCACTATGGTCTTGCACGAAACTGTATTCTTGAACGAAGATTAGGTGATACCCTCGCGATAAAAAACTCAAGAATTTGATGTATGGTATCTTGATAATGGAGCGAGTAATCACATGAGTGGAAATCGTTTGTTTTTCTCAGAACTAGACGAAGGCATAACTGGTAAAGTCAAATTTGGTGACAATTCGTGTGTGAATATCAAGGGAAAAGGTGCCATTCTTTTCCAAGGAAAATCGGACGACAACGATTAATGATAGAGATCTATTATATACCCGAGCTTAAGAATAATATGATCAGTCTCGGACAAGCTAAGGAATCCGGGTGCGACATTCGGATGAAAGGTAACTATCTTACTATGCATGATGCTAACGGGTACTTGTTGATGAAAGTACCGAGAACTCTAAATCGTCTCTACGAAGTTAGGTTGAAGATTGGAAATCCAGTATGCCTCCATTCGAAAATTAGTGAAACTACGTGGCGATGGCATGCAAAGCTCGGACACATCAACTTCGAATCAATGAAAACGGTGTCAAAGAAAGCCTTGGTTGGAGGGCTACCACAAGTTGAGCATCCTGATCAATTATGTGAATCATGTCTGGTGGGCAAGCAAACAAGAAACCTGTTTCCGAATGCGACATCCTTTAGAGCAAAGAGTCCACTAGAATTGGTCCATGAAGACTTGTGCAGACCAATTATACCGTCTACAATGGGAGGTAATAGATATGTTTTTACATTAATTGATGACTTTTCTCGTTACATGTGGATATATCCATTAAAAGAGAAAAGCAATGCGTTTGCACACTTTCGAAAATTCAAGGCTTTGGCGGAGAAACAAACAGAAAAAACCTTGAAAGTATTTCGAAGTGATTGAGGTGGAGAGTTTACTTCACTCAATTTTAATACTTTTTGTGGAGAAAACAGTATTAAGCGACACCTCACTGCCCCATACACACCCAGCAGAATGGGGTTGTAGAATGCCGAAATCGAACTCTAATGGAGATGACTTGAAGCATTATGAAAGCCATGCAAGTTCCAAACAAACTATGGGGAGAAGCAGTTCATCATTCGACATATATTATAAATCAAGTATATACGTGAGTTCTTGTTGATCAAACTCCATACGAAAAACTCAAGAAAATGAAACAGAATCTCGAGCACATACGTGTGTTCCGCTGTCTTGCTTTCGCCAAAACCGAACCAGTTAACTTAAGAAAGCTTGATGCAAGATCGAGAACATTAGTGCATCTTGGTTTCGAAGCAGGTTCAAAAGCCTATCAACTTTTTAACCCGACGAATCAGAGGATAGTTATAAGTCGAGATGTCGTTTTTTATGATACTAAAGGGTGGAATTGGAGAATCACTTCCAAACTCGAAGATCTACCACCAAGCTCGTTTGAAATATCGTGGGAAACCAATAGAACTGATATTATCTCTCCTAGTTACGAGGAAGTCACACAGAATCCGGAACATAATGACAATGCTTCAAACATTGATGACCAAAGTGATCCAATACCTTCCGATCAGGAGGAAATCGAAGGACATGGACCGAATCACAATGAAACCCCACCCGTAGCACATGTTCAAAACAATCTTAGAAGATCTTCGAGACAGTCGGTTCTCCCGAAACGACTTCAGGACGATTATGTGCTCGATTATGATGTACTTCTTTTAGCTACAAACGAAGAACCGGTAACCTTTGAAGAAGCAAAGTCTCAGCCGGATTGGGTTGAAGCTATGAATGCCGAGATCGAATCGATTGACAAAAACAACACATGGAAGTTGGTCCAAAAACCTCCGGGGGTGAAGCCAATCGGCTTAAAATGGGTGTTCAAAGTGAAGAAAAACGCAGATGGGTCAATTAACAAACATAAGGCCAGGTTGGTTGCAAAAGGCTATGTGTAACAACCTGGAGTCGATTTCGAAGAAGTATTTGCCCCAGTAGCACGAATTGAATCGATACGATTGTTAGTGGCCATCGCTGAAACAAATGGTTAGGAACTCCACCATTTAGATGTTTAAATAGCCTTCTTGCACGGAGAATTGAAAGAAACGGTTTATGTCGAGCAACCAGATGGATACACAAAGAAAGGTAGCGAGAACAAGGTTTACCTGCTTTCAAAAGCCTTATATGGCTTAAGACAGGCACCTCGAGCATGGAACAAAAAGCTAGACGACATTTTGAAGAATTTGGGATTCCGAAAATGCACAAAAGAACCATCTGTCTATCGAAGAACTGAAGGAAATAATGTGTTGATTATAGCAGTTTGTGTGGATGATTTGTTTGTCACTGGTACAAGCTTGGAGATGATCACGAAATTCAAAAGGGAAATGGGCATCTCGAAATGTCCGACCTCGGTAAACTTACGTACTATCTAGGCATAGAAGTAAAGCAAGAAAGATCGGGGATCACGATCAAACAAGAAGCCTATGCCAAACGAATTTTAAAAGAGGCTGGATTACAAGACTGCAATCCAACACAAGTACCAATGGAACCAGGAACAAAGGCATCCAAAGCCGAAGACGAACTAGAAATCGATCCAACAAGATATCGAAAGGTTATTGGTTGTCTTCGATATCTTCTTCAAACCAGACCTGATATGGCATATTCGGTGGGAGTCATGAGTCGATACATGCAAAGTCTGAGGGAGTCACATGGAGTTTTAAACAAGCATCTACTAAGGTATCTTCGAGGTACTACGGGATATGGGATTAAATACGAACGAACTGAGCAAAAACTTCTTGTTTGCTATTGTGATAGCAGTCATAACATCGATCCAGATGACGGAAGAAGCACAACTAGTCATGTATTCTACTATGGTTCAGCTCCAATATCTTGGTGCTCACAAAAGCAAGATACTGTGGCATTATCATCCTGTGAAGCTGAATTCATGGCAGCTATGGCTGCTGCATGTCAAGCAATTTGGCTTCAAGAATTGCTGAGTGAGATACTGAACAGGAAACAAGAAAGGGTGCTTATTCGAGTAAATAACATGTCCGTGATTGCACTAAGTAGGAATCATGTATTTCACCGAAGAATTAAACACATTAACACACGGTATCATTTCATTAGAGAACGGATTTACAATGGAAAAGTATATGTCCAGCATGTCTCAGGAGAAGAACAAAAGGCGGACATTCTCACGAAACCATTGGCCCAAATGAAGTTCAAAGAAATGAGAAATCTGATAGGGGTTCAAAATCTTTCCATCGAGACTTAGGAATTCGGGGGTGATTGTTGGAATTCCTTTGTCCGTAAGGCAAGGAGGTCTTTTGGATAATGAGGAATGTATTCAAATACGTAGCAAGTTGGTTACGTGTTTAGAGATATAGACTACTTTTAGCCTATAAATATATATACAGAGTTAGGGTTTATATTATTAGTCATAACACTTTGTAATTGAGTTTTGAGTTATTTTCTCAATATATTGGAGAGTTATTCCATTGTGTTTGTGTTATTACGTTTCTTGTGGAAATGCCATTATGAGATGGGGTACACACAGAATGTCGTATCAGAGTTGGATTTTATGGTCATGGATTTGAGATGTCTATTAAAGAAGTGGTTTGCTGCATTCATACCCTTTGACTATCTCAGTCATTTAGTGTGCTCATTCACACCAAGTACTCATTTACAACAAGGAATTATCAACCTTGTATAACTCATACCGAATGGTTATCTCGACCAATCAGAAGTTACAATTAACACAATTATATCATAGTCTAATCATGAATAATGAATTAGAACTACTCACCTGATGTCTGTTAAGTTCATGGTCCACCCGTGCCTCGTGTATCTCCTTCCCTCCTATGAGTATCCACTGTAAATGACATCACATATCATATCTCAAACATTCTCAGACATCTCCATAATATTTAACTCAAAAGATCAAGAAATCAATAGATAACAAAGATCACAAACAATGGATAACATATGCTATCAAACCGAAACCCCCAAATTTCGCGGTTTTACCAATTCAACCGTTAAAACATCACAATATTCGTAACAAAGACTCATCACAACGTATATTAAAAACCTACTAACAACACATGAGATGAATCAAAGCATACTTTCATATTTAGACATCTAGGGTTTGGAACCCTAAAATCGAAAATCACTAACCTCGTGAATTAAGAACTCGAGAACACGTTTCTGGTGTTAAATCTGACTTCCCCAATCTTTTCCTACGCAAAACCCTTGATCAAAATGACCAAAAATCGCACCCCTAGCTCCGAAAATCGCCTAAGAGGGTTTGTAGTTCGTAAATGGGGAAAATGAGGAAAGCTGCCCAATATAACCCCACTGAAGAAGGTTAGCGGTGCTAACCACATATGTTAGCATTGCTAACTTTTAAAACCCGTCCGGGTTCATTTACACGACCCGTGTTTAACCCACTGGATGCTACGCTAACTAGTACACGACCCGTGTACTTAGACACGACCCGTGTGACTCCTGCAAAGGCCAAAGCAGTCTGAAAAGGTCTCCTACACGACCCGTGTGACTCCTACACGACCCGAGTAACCTCTTTTTGATATTTTTAAGGTTTAGACTCCTCCTAAATAGGTTTCTAATCATCCTAACTCACATAACAACCTAGTAAATCTTATTCACACAAAGATTAACTCAAATTTACTTACCGAAATTATTACGGCATTACATCATCCCTACTTTCTGATGCCACGTCGGATGCCAAATCAGCACAAACTTTCTATCATTGGTCATAAGGGTATAATATGAACAATTTTAAAAAGTTTATGGGTAAATTAAGCACAAAAATAAATTCGGTAACCAAATATGAACAATTTTAAAAGTTCTCTAACCTTTCAAGTCTTTTAGAATGCCACGTAGGATTTCAAATCAGAATAAACCTTCTATCATCGTTCATAATGGTATAATGTGAACAATTTGAAAATTTTCATGGGTAAAGTAAGCACAAAAAAAAAGTTCAATGACTAAATGTGAACAATTTCAGAAGTTCGTTACTTTTACAAGTCGTTATCCCTAGATGTAAATGGTGTAATTGGTTGAGTATCGCCATCGTGTAGATCAAGATATGTAGGAGATTCGAGGCTCTTATATATAAAATAAAAGAATTATATTTCCAAATACCACATTGATTTAAAACTTTCATGTCTTTTCATATTTACTAATTGCCTTATCATAACCATATTTTTACAATCATCTAAACTATATGTATATTTAATAAAGAATATCATATGAAGTTTTATTCTTGTATTTCTAATTAAAAAAATAATTAATACTTAAATTTGATCGAAATGAATGTTTTTACAAAATACTTAGTAATTTATAAATAAGTAATACTTAAATTTGGTCAAATTGAATAGCTTTTTACAAAATAAATAGTAAATCATATATTATAATTATATTCTAACAAATGCAGTTTGCTCATATGTAAATGCATTTTACAATTACATATGTATTATAATTATCAATAGATGTATTTTTCCTTCGATCACATTTATTTAAAGCTTTTATGACTATTTCAAATTCTTTCCAATAATAATATCAATGTTAGTTTATAATTCAATAATAATGTCAATGTTAGTTTATAATCATAAGTGATATGATAAAGTTATATATTATAATGATATTATCACATGAACCATGATAATTCATTTAAAACAAGCATTAGTTTTTAATTGTTTAAATTTGAAGATGAAATATTATTTTAATTTTATTGTATATATAAATTCAAAAATTAAATGTACGTAAAAACATGATTTTAGTATGCTTATTAAATCAATACAAACATTATCATTAGTTTGTGAGTAAATATTATGACAAAGTTAGATATTATAATGATATTATCACATTAATTAATGTAGTTTACTTTAGCTAAACATTAGTATTTAGTTGGTTAAGTGTTGACTATAAAAATACGTTTTTATTTTATTGTATATGTAATATGTAAAATTAGTTAAACCGGTACGTGACGGTCTAAAGCTTTATAATAATTTAGCACTAGTTGGCTCTGAGTTTGGGTCATAACTGTTTTCTTATATGTCTAACTTATCATAATATAGTTTCATCAATATGTATATTATTATTTTGTAATTAAACTAATTCGTGCTTTCTAAAACTTCAGTATATAGTCATTTTTTAAATAATAATTCATTTTGTTATAAGAAATATTTTGTTGTCTCTTTAAGTACTCTATTTCAAAAGCTTTTTAAATCATAATATTTAATTCATCAATTGAAATATTTTTAGTTAAATTTAACGCAAAAATTCCGTATTTTAAAATTAATAATTTTTGTACTAACATTCAAGAACCAATTTAGTTAGAATTGAAAAAATATATGATATTTTTTTATTTTTTGTTGTTTTAAGTATCGTAACTATATTAAGTTAAAAAATATCATTTGAATTGTATATGATTAGTTAGAAGTTAGGGAGTTTTGATAGTAAAATAAATATTCACTGGAATTAGTTTATTTTCATTAAATACGTGGTTTAATAAAATCACGTGAAAATGACTTCATTTTAACTAGGGACTTCACCATTGTGATGACATATAAGATAAGTGTGGTTAATCCATTGAAAGATGAGTGACGTATTCAAGTGCAGTTGTGTATGATATTTAACAATAATAAAAATGATATATACTGGGGTTGGAGATGATATTCGCTAAAGATATATTATATTTATATTTTCTTTATAGTTATTGTTGATAGATACAAAATTATGAAGCAAAATAAATTAAATATTTATTTTGAAACATAATAATTTCAATATTATTTCGTTAATTGGATTCTCTTAGTATAACTGTTTTGAAATTATTTATTTATAATTTTCTCATAAATATCCTTTTTTATCTTATGGTTAAACATAATATCAATAATTTACATCAATCTTTTATTTTAGTATAAGAATAATTATTTCATATTTAATGACAATAAATTAATTATTTTTCACAATATATCTATTAATATTGTGACTATGTAATGTTTTCATGCACAACGCGAGGGCATTAGCATAGTTTTCATAAAACTAAGCATTGTGAGAGACATGCATCCTTCCTACATAACTGTCTAAACAAAGAAAGCTCTTGTGTCGAGAACTATACCCAATAAAGACTCAAAGAAAGCTCTTGTGTCGAGAACTATACCCAATAAAGACTCATACAAATGTCCTCAGAGCAATTTTATGAAGTCTAAAAGCATGTAAGCAAGGATAAACTATGAAATGTGCAATAGTTAGGTGGGTAACTAAATAATAAATCAAAAGGATATTTACCACACCAAGAATATGAGAAGGTAAACGGTTGACAATGCAAAGAGTTGAGATGAAATCTTCTACCCAATAAGACAATGGAACAAAAGCAAGAAATGCTATGACAAGGCGGTTTTACTTTATATGTATATGTTTGTGTTCGATACGCCATTTTGGGCGGAAGTACCCGGACAAGACATTTGATGGTCTATGCATTTTTGTGAAAATTATCCGATAGAGATACATAGGGAAAAACCAAGTAAAGCGGGAATAATCATCAACGAACACTTCATAATAAAGATAATAAAAATTGGAAGGAATGGGTGATGGTGCCTATAAATCACAGTAAACGAAATCAAGGACTGGATTTGAATATCTGTCGTTTTGAGAAAATAGGAATCTCATACTTTTGGCTAACTAACAACACTTCCAAGTAGATAATGTTTAGAAAACAAAGGTAATAGATACATGGGCAAATTTATTCAACAAATAAACAATGCCATAACATGTATTAAATGATCATACTATAATTTAAAAATGCTCTTATTTCACTATTCCTAAGTTCTCCAAGAAATGCTTCATCCCCAAGTTCAAGAACATATAGCCAGATTCATGCCAACCTATTCCCACGATCATCCATGTCCGTCTATTTGTCTGAATATTAAAGGAAACATCATTGATTAATACAATAATAGGAACGGAAGACATCACATTTTGGTGAACTCTTTATAGCATTTCATGTTTCGATATGGCTAAAAGTCATCCCAAATTCTCAATATTGTCGACGTAGGCAGTTGTCAATGCTATCTCCTTGGTTGGAGTGCACGACTTGCGGATGGAGGATAATGCATCTGTTTGTTAAATTAGAAGAAGGTATACACAGAATTCAGAGTAGAAGGATTGTGTGTTTTTGTTAAGTGATTGAGAAGTGTATTTATAGCGGTAAGAGTAAAAATTATTTTGGTAAATAAAAATAAATAAAAAAGGATACATAGGCAAGACTTGGTTCCGGCAACCCGAATACGCCACACCACCTATCTATTGCCACCCTGCATACCCGGAACCATAAACCTGGCGATACTGACGGCCCCGATGGTACGGTCGACGAGCCCACACGAAGTCGAAGACGACTCCTCCCACCCTGATAGTCTACAAGGACGACACTACCGCACTTGAATCCTAAACTTTAAACGAACTTAAAATAACTAATTTTCACTATCTAAAATGTAGTATGATTAACACAAAGAATTAAAATCGCAATATTTATTGGAACTAAAAATAGTTAGAATTCAATATCAATGATAAACCATAATGTGTACGGAAGAAAACCATTATTACAAATGTATTTGAGGTCAATCATACCATAAACAATAAAACGTTTAATTGGATAAAAGATTAAATACATTTTTTGGTCAATTATCAATGTAGAGAATCTACTAAATTTATACAGAATAGTAATTTGCTTTAGTTTTTTCAATTTTAATTTATACCATTTTGTTATTCTATATAAAATAGTAATATATTTAGAATTTTATCCGATGACTTTATACATTTTTATTATTATATTATATCACAATTTAATCGTTAATCCAGATATAATAATTTTGCTTAAAAGAAATGGACGAAAATTTTGATATGGTATTATATTACATAAAATACTAAAAAACACATCAATCTATTATCCATTAGGATGCCACGTGTTATTATTCTAGGCATCCTAATTCATTAGGATGCCATGTTTTATTATTCTAGGCATCCTAATTCTGGTTTTTCCGCCTAAATGCATCTGCAACGTGTCACAAATCATTAGATTTCTCAACTAAGACTTTATATACTGTAATTTCTCAATCACTGCTTTATTTCCCCTAATTTGGCCTTTCCGTTTTGAAAGTCAAATCATCCAACGTTATTTGTTCATCGTTTCTACATCTCAACTTCATCATTTACGTTTATGTGGGTGTTAGTGATTGCTTTCAAAACAACTTATTGACTTATTGACTTTTTTAGAAGCTAAAAAGTCAAAAAAAAAATGTTATACAATACTAAAAGCACTTTTCAAAATAACTTTTTCTAATGCTTCAAAAAGCAAATTTTAAGAAGTTAAAAATCCTGATTTTTCAAAACGGCTTATAAATTGTTGAAGTTAAAATAATATAATTTCCTCATTAAATACCCTCAAACCCAACTATTTTACAAAGTCAAAAAAAATGTTATACAATACTAAAAGCACTTTTCAAAATCACTTTTTCTAATGCTTCAAAAATCAAATTTCAAGAAGTTAAAAATCCTGGTTTTTTAAAACGGCTTATAAATTGTTGAAGTTAAAATAATATAATTCCCTCATTAAATACCCCTCAAACCCAACTATTTTACAAAACTTGCAATTCACGTCTCCATCCTTACTTTACATGTAAAAGCTAAGTAAAAAAAATGTTAAAAGCATGTCTTTTTTTGTCATTTTACATGTAAAAGCTAAGTCAAACAATTTTTAAAAAACAAATTATTGACTTTTGTCACCACAAAAGCCGATCCAAACATTTTTTTTAAAAACTCATTTTGCGACCACCATATGTTAATAAGCACATTTTCCCAAAAACACTTTGAGGTTCAAAAAGCAATCACAAACACCCCCTATATTTTCAATCTTTCTCTCTGTAGATCAAACCCTCATCTCGCCTCTTTCTCGATTCATGCTTTCTCTGTTGGGTTCTAAACGAACTCAAACTTCATCAGTTTGTTCATGTTCTTCACTGATCCAATCAAAGCGTTGTCAAAGAATAAATCAAATCAGAGCTTTTCGAATATGAAGGCACTTCTTCTAATTTAAGAGGTTTTATCAATAGATATGTGTCCTAATAGATTTTGATGTTTGTGTTATGGATTTGGATTTGATTTGGTTTTCCTAGAAAAACATAATCATGAAAATATATCGCTTTCATATCGTTCTAAATACCACTGTCATCTCTCATTCTTTTCTTCTTTCTCCTTCTCTTTCATACCGTTCTATATTCATGTTGTCGAACTCTCTGAGAAATTTAACATTTGGAATTTCACAAAACAATTTGTGTATTTACCTCTCTAACCCTCTCCTTTTATGTATGTGTATTTTCTTCCATTCGATTTTGTAATAGGGGGTGTTTGAAGGCGTGTTCTTGAAATTATATCCAAAAAGGTAATTTTTCTATTTGTTTACTATATTTCTGTAATAACTGGAAAATATTCAAACACATTTTTTAGTTTCTCATTTTAATAGTGTCGCTCTGATTCTTCCTGGAATCACCCTTCGCTTAAGGATGTGTTTCTCTCTTTAGAAAACAAGACCAATCAAGGTAGTGATCCTATTTCTTAATGCATTAATTTTTATCATTTCTTGAATCATTCTTTATGGAAGCAAAGGACTAAAATGAGAGGACTAAAATCTTTTTTGGTCTATTTAGATTAAATATTCTGTGAATTATTTCTTACTAGAGGATTGTAACCACCAATAGCAAGATGAAAGTGTGATTGTAGCTAGCTAAAGCAATTGGAAAGTGTGGTTTTGGAACTATGTAAGTATGGTTCTTTTTATTTTAACTTAATAAAAGAGTATATTTATATCTGTGTATCTTTGTGT
>CM042010.1:116518761-116713761 GCA_023525715.1 Cichorium intybus
ACTTTATTCTTTACTTATATTTTTAATTAATTATTTTATTCTAATAAATTATTTTTAGTAGATTAGAAATTACCATCCAATGAAAAACCTTACTATATACTTTTTTTTCTTAATGGTTTTTTATCTGTAAAATATAAATTGTAATTTATTTTTATTAGCATTTGTTTATAAATTTTAATTCACAACTAAATAGTTTGTTCGTTTCTTTATTAGATTTGGCTGATATTCAAGTTATATATATATTTGTTCAAAATGACTCGATGCATGAAAACCGAATTAAAAAACCGATCCAACCGAATTGTAATTTGGTTGGTTCGGATCGGATTTTATTTTTAGTTTGGACTATTTGGATCTATGTTTTGAAAACCGAAATCTATTTGGATTCACTAGATTGGATCGGATTGAACCGATCCATCCAAACGAACACCCCTAAGCTACATAGACCATTGATGTGACGGAAAAATACCTATACCAAATTTGTTAATTTCATTATACTATAAGGACCATTTATATAATTTACTCATAAATAGACTATTTGATACTCATTCCTTACACTTTGGAGGACATCATTACCCATGTTTAGCTGTTTCTCTCAAATAGATATATGAGTAAATTACACTTTTGGTTCCTATGGTTTGAGAAAACTAACAGATAGGTCTTAAGTATCCATATCCCACATACAAGGTCACTAACGTTTGTGGAAATTACCAAATAGAGCACTGAGGCATATAAAAAGACTAAAATGGCAATTTTAATTTCTTTTTTGTTTTTCTTTTAAGATATTATATAATTAATTAATAGGAAAAAAGGAAAATAAAACCACATCCCTCCACCACCCCCCCCCCCCCCCCCAACACCGTCGTTTTTTATGGGTTTTGGAAATTACCAAATGAAGAATTACCAACAGAAAAAGGAGCTTCAAGAATCCGTCCCAAAGTTTTGGATACACGTTTGCGGATATTACCCCCAAATCCGTTCCAAAGTTTAGGAGTTCAACTTACTCTCTCTCTTTCTCTCACAGGTGGGTTTTGGATACCTCATCTGGTTTCCATTCAATCGTCGAAAACTTTATTTGATTCTGATTTGGGGTTTTAGTTGGTAATTCTTCATTCGTAAATAGATCAACGAATTTCATCTGGTTTCCATTCAAGACTCATTACGCAACATAACAGATCAACGAATTTCATCATTCCTTCAACAAATTCTGGAGAAGATTAATGATATAGAAACTACCGATTTGTTGATCAGATTGGAAAGTTTTGATCTAAATTTTGCCGCTATATTCGGGGGTTTTATGTTAATTCTTACATCTTTAGGTGTCGTGTATCGTTCAAAGCGGGAGAAACCCTCGTCTCCTGTCGCACCAACAGTCGCTGGAGCAAATCACGAAACTGAAAAATAAGAAATCAAAATGGTCGAACTCTCTGCAAATCAATCATCTTTGATACAACATGGCAGTTCCGGTACAACATCACCAATGTGAGAATTGCAGCCTTAGGCGCTTCAATAAATTTCATCTAGGCTTTGGAAGAAGCCTTCGATAGAGACAAACTCCACGATCTGTTGCCTTTAATGATGCAAACATTAACAGAGGCATTGAACTCCGGTGAAGAATCCACCGCATAGGAGGCTATAGAACTGCTAATTGAATTAGCAGGCACCGAACCAAGGTTTTTAAGGAAGCAAATAGCCGAAGTTGTAAGTGTAATGTTACAAATTGCAGAAGTTGAAACTCTAGAAGAAGGAACCAAACATTTGGTTGTTGAGTTTGTGATTGCTTTAGCTGAAACTCTCAGTTTGGATTGGAACTCAAGCCGACGACAAAAGAGCGATATACGGGTAGTTGGGGTAGGGGATTAGGTAGTTTAGTTCTAGTATACTGTAGTATAGGTGGCACAGGAGTATATACCCGGTCTCCTTGAGGTATCGGGTTCAAATCCTACTAGGGGATTAGGTGGTTTAGTTCTAGTATAGGTGTAATGTATTATTTGCCGTTTCCAAAAAAAAAAGTTGGGTTAGCGGGGGGTGGAGGGGCGTGGTTTTATTTTTCTTTTTTTATTAATTAATTATATAATATCTTAAAAGAAATTAAAAATGGTATTTTAGTCTTTTTATATGCCCTAGGGCTCTATTTGGTAATTTCCACAAACGTTAGTGACCTTGTATGTGAGATATGAATACTTAGGACCTATCTGTTAGTTTTCTCAAACCACAGAAACCAAAAGTGTAATTTACTATAGATATATTGTTTCCATATCCTTAAAAAAATCTTAAAAAATATTCTGCTTTTTCAGGTATAATTGTAGTTTTGTTGTCTTTTAACAAGTATTAGGATTTTTTTTTGTTATCACTATTTTGTGGATCAACCAATTTCTTTAACAATAAATTATATCCAACTCAAAATACATATGAAATAAATTCAGCAAAATTGATTATTTAAAAATCAGATATGATCATTATGAAAAAACTTGGATGAGTTCATTTATGTTCATCATCATGGGAAGTTTATTTTACTCCTACAACTGATTTTAAATGTGCATTATTACATAGAAATTCTGTGATTCGAGTTAGGTGCATCTCTCAATCAACATGTCAATTTAAATCACATGTTATAATTATGAGCATTCGAGATTTATTAATATTTATTAATATTTATTTCATTTATATATCAACAAACCAAAAAAATTAACAAACATCAATAATAAGAGTTTTCTAAAGTTTATTCATTATTAAAAGTTATGAAAAATGTTTTTCTCTGGATGAGAGATTTTTCAATAATTTTGATGCTTCCAATTGATTTAAAAATATTTGTTATATCGCCAAACTTGCATACAAACGAATAAAAATATATAAGTTCAATTCGATGTGCTAATAGCTAAATTGATTAAAAAAAACTCTTTTATATGATTTTTTTTTAATTCTTTGAATTTATGAATTGAGGCATAGGAAAACATAACTTGTGAATTTTCAAGCAATATAAAAAAGATTTGTGACCAAAAAACCCGTAGTAACTTTTCTTTAACTTTTCATACCTTATTTGACATAATAAAATCATAAACAAACTCCCATTATAAGTGCATTTAGGATCTAAACGAACAAAATTATGCAGTTGTGGTTCAAATTCAAATAGAAGCTCATCTAATAAACAATTTGAAATTGAATATGATCTCATATATATATATATATATATATATATATATATATATATATATATATATATATATATATATATATATATATATATATATATATATATATATATATATATATATATATATATATATATATATATATATATATAGGATCGGGTGAGGACACCAATTTCAATGAGGACTGTGATGACAAATCTAGACCTCTAATCTTGAAAAAAATGGGTAGCTAAGATTTATTGTGAAAAAATTGACACATTTTAAAAACTTGAGGGACTAGTTGTTTAAAAATTAAAACTAGTGGGTAGGTAATACAAATTAAGAATGATAATATAGTAATCTGATCGAGTACTCCACCCCCCATTGCGACACTTGTCACAATCTCGTTTGCTGAGTTTTTTTTATTCCACCAACTTAGTTTTTGGGTCATCACTTTTTTTTCTTTGTAAAAAAAATTCTGAAAAAACCAAAGTTTTTAAAATTTAATTCTCTACAAAACAAGCACTATCATGAAAATTTGAAAAAAAAAATTTATTTTTTATTTTTATAAAAAATCAAAAAACAATTCTCCAAAAATTATGAAAATTTAAGGGATCATTGTAGACATTATATTAGTAAGTTTCCAAAAAATATTTTTTGAAAAAAATGTTTTTTAAGTGTTTATTTTTATAATTTTAAGTAAAAAAAACTCATCAAAAAATCAAAAAAACATACATGATCCAAAAATATTAAGAACCAAAATATGTTTTATGAGTCAAACTGTTATAAACTAATTATTTTATGAATCAAAACTTATCAAAATGGCAAAAAAAAAATATACATGATGCAAAAATATTGAAACCAAAATATGTTTTATGATAAAAAACTTATGATCCAATATTCAAAATTAGTTATGATTCAAACCGAGTTTTAAACGACAAACGTAAAAAAATGGAAAGAAACGAAAAAAGAAAAAAAAGCTGGAAAAAAACAAAAAAAGAAAAAAAACTGAAAAAACGAAAATAATATTTAAAAAATAAAAAACAAAATAAAAATAAAAAACCGGCTAAATTATGTTGTACGGACGTGAGTAACATGTGATTATATCATCGAGTCCGTATTACGTTCCATAGATGAGCGCCGCATGAGATTACATCAAATCCAATAATTACGTTTGACGTTATTGCCCTTAAGGAAATGAGTGGACGAGAATTGTCATCGCAGTCCTCACCCAAATTGAAGTCTTCACCGGATCTGGACCATATATATATATATATATATATATATATATATATATATATATATATATATATATATATATATATATATATATATATATATATATATATATATAAATGAGAACAAATTTATAAATTGAGAACATGAGAACAAATCTCAGCCTTTAATATTAGAAACCGCAGGCGCGTGTTTTTTTTAGTGTTAGATGGTATTTTGATAAATGTGCATTTTATATCCGACGTATGGATTGAACGAGAACACCTTTCTTTCTTTACATTCAACGTTCGTATCTTTTTGCGATCTTGTTGCCATTAAAGAGGATTTTGATTTATATCCTGATATACATTCAATTTTTGTTCTGATTCATTCTGATATAGATTCGATTGCATAAACACGAGCTTGTGATTTTGTATTTTTGTTCTTCTGATTAAAGGCGATTTGTTCTTCTGATTAAAGGCGATTTTGATTTACATCCTGATATACATTCGATTTTTCTTCTGATTCATTCTGATATACATTCGATTGCATAAGCATGAGCTTGCGATTTCGTATTTTTTTCAACGATTCAAGCGTATTTGATCTTCTGATTCGACATTGACTAGTGACTCGAAAAATTTTCGATTTTGATTGTTCTTTCAACGATTCAGGTTTGTTTATTCCGATTCAAGTTATTTTTTATCTAGTATGTCAGTTATCAATATGATTTTAGAATAGATTGTTTGTATTGTATTATATTTACGGTTTCTTTTGTTTTTTCAGCTTCAATATCAGGTTTTCTGGTTCGATTATGTTAGTTCAAATGGATAACTATTTTGATGATGTTAGTATATGTACAAACGAAGAAGAATTTAGTACATTCGTTATGATATCTGAAGACGAGGATACATATCACGATGATTCAATTAATATGGTCAGAATTACAGTGTTTCAGGTAAATACTATTAAAGTTGTATAATCATATGTGATTATATATGTGAAGGTTTTGTAGTAGTTTTATTGTGAATCATATGTGATTATATATGTGAAGGTTTGTAGTAGTTTTATTGTGAATCAAATCAAATCATATATATGTGATTATAAATGTGGTTTATTGTGAATCAAATTCAATCATTAAGTAGAGATAATTGTTGTAATTTTCAGTAATCATATGTGATTTTTTAAATAGTCATATTTGATTTTTTAGAGCAAGACTTTGCATAATCATATGTTATTTACGAATTTAATTTGTAACTCATATGTGGTTTAATTTGTAACTCATATGTGGTTTATTGTGAATCAAATTCAATCATTAAGTAGAGATAATTATTGTAATTTTGAGTAATCATATGTGATTTTTTCAGTAATCATATGTGATTTTTATGTCATTTACATGTGATTAATCAGGTGAAGATTGTACTTCTTCTTATCAATCAAACTGTAGTACTATGTTGTCAACAAGTGGTGTAGTGTACAATAATGAGGTTCCACATAATGTCAAACCAGATGTTCCTGAAGAATTTAAACCGAATTCGCTAATGAGGTTCAAAAGTGTTGATGCTGCAATTGAGATGTATAGAAGTTATGCAGAGAAGGCTGGTTTTGATGTTCGTTTGAATACACAAAGAAAAGTTGGTGACATTATAAAGCATAGATTTTTACTTTGCAGCAGGAGTGGAAAACTAGGACAGAAATCAGTTGATACCAAACGTAACACAACATACAAGCGTACAGATTGTAAAGCAAAGATTGTTGTCAAGCTTGTTAAGGGAACTAGTGATTACAAGTTTGATAAATTTGAGGAAATGCATAACCATGAGCTTGAAGATATACATCATTTAAGAAAAACAAGAGAATTGCCATTCTCGGATATGGAGTTTATTGTTCAGTCTTCGACAGGAAAAATTGGTGCAACAAAGGCATACAAATTGAAGGCAACCTTGATGGGTGGTTTTGAGCATGTAAAGGGTAAGGTTGGTGATTATAAAAATTTTAAGAGAAAGATCAGTTGCATTATAGGTTACAAAGATGATCAAATGATTTTTAATAAAATGATGGACCGGAAAGACAACTACCCGAATTATTCTTTTTATTATAGATGTGATAACAACAAGGTGTTGAATGCAATGTTTTGGGCCGATGAAACAGAAAAGGCTTATTACAGTGAATTTGGAGATGTGATGTCACTTAATGCTACATTTCGAACAAATAAGTAGGTTTTATTGTTCTTAATCATTTGTGATTTTGTATAATATGTTTTTGATTATATGTGATTATTTATATTTGTATGAAAAAACAGGTATGGATTGGTTTTTGTTCCATTTACTGTGATTGATCATCATAAATCATCTATTACTGTTGGAGCTGGTTTACTAAGCACAGAAACTGTTGATTCATATAAGTGGTTGCTTCAACAATTTATGAATGCTCATGGAAAGCAACCAGTAATGGTGTTAACGGATCAAGATGCAGCATTAAAGCAAGCAGTTGAATCTGTTTTTCCAAATTCAAAACACAGATTATGTATGTGGCATATCATGAAGAAACTTCAATCAAAGGTATGTTATTATTTTTGTATAATCACATGTGATTGTAAACAAAACATTTTAATTTATCAAGTTATTTTTGTGCAATTACATATGATTTTGAATGACTTTTATGATATTAATTCTACTAGTAATAGTCTAATATATAAATTCTACATATCACTAAAAACCGCTATACCACCGCGAGAACCACAAAATTAAATATCAGTAGGTTACCGCGATTACGGTTTTGACCACGATAACTGCATAGGTTACAATCACATATCATTGTAATCATATATGATTAGAAGTTGTATATTTATCATTTTAAATAACACATTGTTATAAGTTATACATCTTTTTATAAATCACATGTGTTTTTTGAGATATAAATATATGATTTTAGTGTATTTCATTATATAATCACACATGATTTTAAATAGCACATTTTTTATAAATCACATATGCTTGAACCAATGTTAATCATATATAATTACATCCTATTAGAAGTTGTATTTTGCCACATCCAGAAGATACAGATACAACATAAAACATACATAAAACATAATTAAACTTGAAATAAATACAGCATAAAACATCACAAATTGTTTATATTGTTTGAAAGTTAAGTAATTGTCTAAACAACATTTCTGCAACACATCTCCACAACACCATCCCATCCATTCCATCCTTCAACCTTCACAACACCATTTCATCCTTCAACACATCTTCTTAACAACACCATCCCATCCTTCAACACACATATTCTTCATCAACACAAATCCCTCAACCTCTGTGCAATTATTTGGCAGGCGTCTTGTTGATCTTCTTTTCTCTTTGATTTAGGGACCTTGGAGTATTCCCTAACAAGTTTCAAGATAATGTTTTTGATCATGTTTATATCAGACATGATTAATCTGTGTGTGTATTTTGATCTAACTCTGTCCAACATAACATCTTGTGCACCTCCTTCTTTTGGAAAACCACAATTATATTTGCCATCAATTTGACCTTTGTAGGTTTCCATGTGTCTCATGGAAAATATACTACAGTCTGTTTTATTTTGCTTTGTTTTCCATGGCATATCCAGTAAAGTGAGAGTCAATTTTGGATTTGACATTTTTTTGCCTTTGGGTGGTTAACTTCATCCAAATATCTGCCAATGAATTTTTTCTGCATTTAAAAAGAAAAGAAAATATAATCATATATGAATAAGTAACAATATCATTTTACTAATCATATAAAATTTATTTATTATTGTAATCATATATGAGTAGGTTTCATTTTGTTTTATTATTAACAATCTTATGGGATAGTACTTACAAGGTTTTTCAAAACAGGCTGGTATTTTCCTTCGATTGTAGCACCTGATATGCTATTATTAATGATTACAATTGCTGGGTTCTTTAAGTTGAAAACAAAAAAAAATATGTGGTCGCTTCGACATACTGAGAAAAAGACATGTATTTAAGTAACAAAAATGTATATGATTATGTTTGATTTGTGATTATATATATGTAGAGTATATAAAATGACTGTATGAATATATGATTATAGTGATACTTACAAGATCAATCACATATGATTGATCATCATATATGAATATATGATTATAGTGATACTTACAAGATCAATGTCTTTTAGCATAATTTTATCTTTATCGTTGTGCAACCAGTCGTGCAAATATTTGTTGAAAAGTTGATATTGTTCCTCTTCTGCTTCCAAGACCATTTTTTCCAATTCTTTTTTGCTTGTTTTAGCTTTGACGTCTTTTTCAATTTCCACCTCCTCAATGTATTTTGTCTAAGGGTTTATAATGTTTGTGTTAGTATACAATATGAAAAATCACATATAATTAACAATGTATTATGAATAACTTACTGTCATTTGCATACTAAGAAACAGTCTGTATGGTGAATTGTTTTAATCCCTTTCAATCTCATAATGGTTTAAAACTTCAGACCATGAATCAATGATTCCATATATTATATACTCTCATGGGAAAAGACTTTCCAACATGTACCTGTGTACAGTTCTTCCACCCACTGTCGATATCACTTCATCACTGTGAATAGAAAAATCACATATGATTAACAATGTATTATGAATAACTTACTGTCATTTGGATGTTTAAATTTAATAATTTTAGATTAAGAATCACATATGAATAACTTACAAGATGTCCCCTTTCAAGTTAAAAAGCCATTCACGTATGATTTATTCTTCTGCAGTGTTGGTGCTTTTCATATTTATCACCCTATCTTTATAGGGTGATTTCATGCTTGGGTCAGGTTTTTTTTGTCTTTTTTCTTCTGGTAACATAGTTGATATCGGTTGAGGATTAAGAATTACAGGCCCAATTTGGTTTTGTTCGAAGTTTGTTTCCTGAATAACATGTTCAGAAAAAAAACTTTGAGTATATAATAAATTTAAAATAGATGACAATCACATGTGATTACATACACATATAATCAGATGTGATTAAATTATGAATTATAATCAGATGTGATTGCATTACCAATTTGTCGGTTTGAACGTGTTTTGTTTGATTTTGATTTGATTCTTCTGGTGGTGTTATTTGACTGATATGAAGGTCAAAACTTGGCATGAATGTATTCTCTTTTTTTTGTTAGATTCATACATAGTCTTTTCAAAAAATTCAATAACATCTTATTTAAGAATTGACTCTCTGTGATTGTGCTTTCAATATTATGAAGCTTTTCTGTCTTTTTGAAAAAATCATTCACCTCTGTTTCTGTTAAAGGTTGTGTGCATTTTATCTGATCATCATATATCTTTTCTTCATTCGTTTGTTCATCAGACTGATTTTCTTCATTGATGTTTTCTACGAAACCAAATAAGAAAAGTTAGTTTATAATCATACATGATTAACATACAAACATATATGATTAACAATTTGTTTAATACCTTTTGCATGTTCGATAAAAAATTTTGACATGATCATCTATGGTTTTGTTTATGTCAGCATCTGTTGCTAAGTTTGATACGTCATCCCAAAACTGTGTATCTCTATCGTATCCAACAGGTTCTTCATTATTTTTTTCACTAAAAAAATATGAACAAAATGTTAGTATAATCACAAATGAATACAATTTTTAAAATTTTTTAATCATGGATGAAGGATAGTTACACTGATTTGTTTCTTCCAAAGGTTTGTTCAGCATGTCTTTGATTGGTGTACTGAACCAAAATTGACTTGATGGTTGTTCAGATTCACCACTGCTTTTCAAACTTATTAAAATTTCTTCAACATTTTCACCAGAACTTCCAACAATCATTTCCTTGTTTTGACCAGTTACATCAGTTGATTTGTCCTTTTCAGCTGTTTCATCAATCATATCAATCCTTTCCTTCTTTTCAACATTCCCTTCATCGTTTTTAACAACATTACTAATATTTTCATTCCCTACAATCCCCTCATCATTTTCAGCAGTTTCATTATTCCCATCATTCTCATTATCCTCACCTTCATGATCTTCAGTTTCCCGATGACCATCATCATCATTTTGTATACCACCATCTTCAGTTTCCTCATGATCATCATCATCATCATTGTCATCATCTTCACTATCTTCGTCACCATCATCATCATTGTCGTCATCACCTTCATTATCTTCATTGTCTTTGTCACCATCGTCATCGTCATCATTATCATCTTCATCATCATCTTTTTATTTTTCCTCATTAATCAACTCAATTATTGATTTCCAAAATTCTAACTTCATGTTCTGTGGAAACTTTTCCATTGCATTGTTCACTAAAGATTAGAATTTTTCAATTTTCTTCTCTATCTTCAACAAATATTCCTAAATGAAACAAATCAATAGATAAATACAAATTATAATCACAAATGATTAAAGAGAAAGATTGTAAATAGAAATATACATCCTCAGATAAATCTTTTTCAACAAAAGCTTTATTTAGACGTCCTGTGCCAAAATCACCAAGAACATCCTTCTCATAATTTTCTCTGAATTTGACTTTTTCTATAGTCCAATTGTTAATCACAGGACGTGAACGCTCCACATGCAAACAATCACATTTAACACTGTCTAGGTACAGTAACTGAAAATATGATTAACAGGAGAAATCACATGTGAGTTAATACGAAAATGACATATGACTTAAATGTATAATAAAAGAAATAACATGTGAGTTAATATGACAATCACATATGAGTTATCAGTTAATCATATGTGATTTTAAAAATGTGAAGAATATAAAAACAGTAACTTCACATCATATTAACAATTTCCTTGTGTTTTTCATTGGTCATATGTGATTATATATTTGTAGAGTTTACAAAATTATTGTAAACAATGATATATGAATAATATAGAAAATAACATGTGAGTTAATATGACAATCATATATGACTTATTAGGTAATCACATGTGATTATAAATGTGAAGAACATAATAATATTCCTTGTGTTTTTCATTGGTTATTTTTTCCAGTTTGTGAGCTGGTTGAATCTATTGATTGGTAGAAAATGTACAAAAATATCTGAGCCATTACTCTCACTTTCACTAGAACTAGATTATTCGACTTCATCATATTCAGTAAATATTGATCTTGAAGTTCATAATATCTGCTAGATATTTTGAAAATAGTAAACAGCCTCTGCTATCATAACAAAAACATAATTTTTTGCAAACTAATGTAGCAAATATCATGAAATTTAAGATCACTTAATATGTTAAAGGCGAGTCATCTAGTTCCAGCGGAAGTGTGAGCTATAGCTCATATAATTTTGTATGTTTTATAATAAACAAGAGATTCAACCAACTCAGAAACTGAATAGAATAACCAATTAAAAACACAAGGTAAATATGTTGGTGATTATTTTATAATCACAAGTGAGTTAACAAGAAAATCATATATGAATTATGACATCGCAGCGGTCGTCATGCGGTCATAAATAGTAAAATAACATCACTCTCACTTAGCACAGTGGTAGTCAGGGTCGATCCACAAGAGTTACGTGGTCAAAGTAGGCAACAAATTACCAACTGTAGTGTCACTTCTACACCCAGAGGATCTAGTTTCCGACTTATACCCAAAACAATCCCAAAAATCACAAATCACGAAATCCAACTCAAGCATCAACTAAACTAAACCAATAACTAATCCTAATTACATACTAAAATCAGAAGTATAATTCAAAATCAGGAGTAACCAAGATCAAATCCAAACATTCAACACAATCAAACATCCAAAAATCCATTCAAAAGCATAAAATATCGAAAACAGAGCAATTAACACTAACCGAATGATTATTATTAAAAACTCGGATTCCAATGTACCAAAACAGTAAACATCATATTCAAAAACTAAAACCTAGTGGCAATGGTTGTCACACCCAAATACACTCGCTAAATCTACCGAAATCACTAAACTAATTGGAAATTAAAAGAAAAAAACATAAAATACCAATTTATGGTTGCTGAAAACTGAAACTCGGAGTCAAAGAAGCCTTGGGAGTCGTTCCTATGCCAGGTCTTTGCTGCTTTTTTCTATCTAGAACCCTCTATTTATAGTTGCAAAAAATTAAGAGACCGCACCGCGCACAAGTGAATTCCGCGGCGCGTGTATGGGTTTATCCCCGTTTTCTCGGCATTTGAATCTTCTCCACCGCCTCAATGCTGAGTCACCATGTCGCACCTTTGTGAATCCCGCAGTGCGCATGCGAATTCGCCTGATTTGTCTTTATCTTCAAACTTCTTCCATTGTGTACACTTTTAGCCCCTGTTTAAATCATTTCTTTCCAAACAAGCACCGACACAAATAGTGAGAATACCACAGCATATATGATATAATTTCATTAAGAATATGGCTCAACAACGACTAAAATACTTGATATTACTAGGCGTTGTCAAACACCCCACACTTGTGCCTTGCTTGTCCCCAAGCAAGAGAGTTTTTAACAAATTCTAATAGAGACTCGAACACTTTTTGAATGCGTTCAAATTCAAAGCTTATTGCCCTAAGAGTTAGAGTGAAATAGTTTGTGAAAATATAATCGGAATATTCTTTGGAATTCATGACTTTCTAAAGAACGCATGATTACAAATTTTCTATCCACAATGAAGTGTACATACTCATTCAGATTCTAAAGGCCATTAAAGAATTGTCCATGACTTTCGATGTTGTCTGTGTAACGAGCTTTCACAAATATCATCCCAAACCAGACGATCTTAGGTGGTAAGGTGCATAAATGCCTTTTTCGAGGCCACCCTTTTCGGACCTACCGGCTCGGACAACAAAGGTCACTGATTGACAATTGCTTCCTAAATTCCAATCCTAAAATACTCCAATCTTCTAACTCTTAAAACTCAACTTATTTGACTAAACTAATAGCATGATAACAACTACATAGTATTTCTCGAAAAATACCAGTGCTAAAACATTCAGAAACTATTCGTTTCAAAATTACAAAACCTATTAAAGATTTTTGAAAAATTGCTAAAAATTTTGAAAACTGGTCATTTCCCGTAAAATTTTCAAAAAACTAAAACTCTTTCGACCGTCCACACCCCACACTTAAAATCGTACAACATCCCCGTTGTACAAAAAATATTTTAGAACTAGGGAGAAAGAGTTACCCCTTTTTACGGTAGACTGCTTGATTGTCACAGGTTCATAAACACGAACAAAAATCCTCGATTCGGAATTCAGGAGTTGTAGCGCAACAGTGAAACACGCCTGTGGTCAAAGCAAATGGAGGGGGCACGGTGACCCCACACTTGCTTGAAACAACTCCTCAATTTGGTATTACATGCATGACTCACAAAAGAACATTAAATGCAAATAGAACAAACACACTAAAAGTAAAATATACGCAAACAAAAGATAATAGTGTTATAAGTACAGTACATGTATATCATAAGAAAAGAAAAGTACATCACTCGTCATCATGGCGGGTCCTAGATGGACCTGCCCCATCATCTCCTCCAGAGGGGTGAGGTGGAATATCATCGATCTACATTCGGAGCATGATCATCCTCTGTGTCTCTGCCATCCACCGGTCATGTGCCTCCCTCGCAGACATCCTCTGGCTCAGGTCCTGGATAGCCGCCAGCACATCAGATAGCTGTGGCTGTGGCTCCACTAGTGTTGCCAGTCTGCGACGTCTCCTGCTTGGCTGGGCGTAGGCTGGTTGGGGAGCCTGGGGTGCCTAGGGTCGCCACCCTCACATAATGGCCTGGACGTTGCTGCTCGATCAGCCCCATGTTCTCCAGGGCTCGCACTGATGTGCAAACTTGAGGTAAAGCTGTCAAGGAGGCTACGGTCGCAGCAGTAAGTATCCGGTAAGAACGAGCCAGGCGGGTGATGTAGTGCCCGTAGGCCAAAGGACTGCTGGACGATGCACCCGTCGCACGGGTGGATAGAGAGACGACTAAGGCAAACGGAAGGTGGAGGAACCTGGAAGGGTCGAGAAGCACCCAAAGATACGTCATGTCCTCACCGGACACCTTCTCGCCCCCCTCCCTGTGCATGATGGAGGTGGTGACGATACGGTGCATGAGCCGGTGAAGCAGGTTACCGAGCTGGCTCTCCCTGGCCGACGCCGCCTCAAAGTACACGTTGGACAAAGGTGCCCAAACATCTGCATTGGCATCCCTCGCGGGCTGCCCCTGAACGCACGCGTAAAAGAACGGCGTGAAGTGTCGGTGTTAGAGGTCCGGCTCCGTGTAAATGCCTGTGCGTCTCCCGAACTCCCGAAGACTGCACTCCCTGGGGACTCCCCCCAATCAAAATCGAACCAGCCTGGATCGGGTCTCCGTCGAACCCAGTGCGAAACGGACCGTGGACAGGAACTCCAGAACAAGCTCGGTATACACAGTGTCGTCCTGGTTGGCCATAAGCATGTCCCAACCACGACATGTGAATGTGGCCTCCCCGTGGGACCACGTACGGTGCAGAAACGGCTCGATCTCGACCTAGAGTCTGGCGTCACTCAAAATATCTCGATCGATAATCGTCGCCTCGAGAACCCGGCGACCCGTAAGTGCATCCTTCCTCGCGGCATACTCGACAGAACTCTCTGGTCCCTCGGGGAACTGGAGAAAAGGGTGGTCAAGTCTGAAAGACATCTGCACAAAAGAAGATAGCCAAATTTTTTTTGCAATTTTAGTCCTTTTCTTCCCCACCGCACCGCGGCGCGGCCCATGAACCAGGGCGCGGCGCGGCGAGCGGCTGTTTTGAGTTCCAAACCCAGAGTCGCGATTTAACTTGTTAAAACTCAATCCAAATGCACTACAAGGTAGCCTAAGCATCGACTAACTCATCTAGGGTCATTATTTGGCAAAATAAACACCCTACGAGTCAGCATTGCCGATTTCTAAGTTTTTGAGTTTTGGAGAAATCAACCAATTTCGTAGCCTAATCGCTAGTTCTAACAAGTAAAAACTAGTTAGAATGATGTACCTCGATAGCGGGAATGAAATGAGCAAGAAAAATGCAAGAAAAACGTTGGTCGATCGGAGCTCTGAGGCGCGGCGTGGGTTTGTGTGTGTGAATAGTGAATGCGACGTACCTTTTTAACGAAGGAAACCGACCGATCGATTCCCGCGACGCGGATATGAGCAAACCGCGGCGCGCGTGTTCCCAAATCAACCCCTGCGCATCGGGTTGATTTACGATCCCGCGGCATGCAAATCGCCTGACCGCGACGCGGTCTTCAAAAATTCAATTTTCCTTCATACTAACCCTACACTTGCCTTGGACCAATTACCCCTGCAATGACGATGATATAATCTTCCTAATTACTCCTAACAAATACAGTACTTACCTATAAAATATGGGTTGCCTCCCAACAAGCGCTAAATTTAACGTCTTCAGCCAGACGGCTTATTCCTGCAGCTACGGTGGATCGTATGCCTTCTTCCTTCGCTGATTTTCAGTCACCACAGTCCCTTTGTTGACCCACTGCTCCTCAAACTTTCCTGGGTCGAATGGCTTGTCGGTTCTCCTGCTGCTGCCCGGTTTCCGTCTTCTGATTACTTCCCGTGAATGCTTGGAGGTAGCTTTGAACCTCCAAGTTCGGTCCTTCCTTCTGCATCTCTTCAAAATTATCGGTTTGACGTGGAGGGCGCCCAATGCTACTTCCATTAGTTGTTTTGTGCCCCGTTTGTTGCTCACATGTTGCATGTTACCTTCAGTTTGCAATTTTGGCTTGCAGTACCAATAAAAATTTTCCGACCGAATGGGATCGGAAGGCAACATATCGGGATGCTTCCATATGTCCTCATCTATGGTATTAATTACATCTAATTATCCATTCATGAATGGATCATGAGTGGCGATAAAATCATGTTGATTGTTTTCAAAAACCAACTCGTCGGCATCATCATCTTGATTATCGTCCAACAGGTGGATCGTGATCAAGAGTGAGCGACTAACATTATCTGGTGGTGGTACAAATTCACTCATCACCAGATCCTTACTTTCAACTTTTCCAAAATTTTCAAAAATTACAGGGTCGGGGGTAATATTGTCATCTACACCCCCTTCTCCAAAAACATTGGCAATTTCAAAAATTTCAGGAATCGTTGGGCTGGGATCTGTACTGTCACTTACAGCCCCCTCCACAACATCCTCATCAACCAAATTTTTTGGTGATGGTATAGATTCACACATCACCAGATCAACATTACTAAGATCAACATTACTAATACTTTCAAAAACATCAAAAACATCGAAGGTTGCTGAGTCAGAGGTAGCATTGTCACCTACAACCTCTTCCTCAACAACCGTTTCGACCATCTCAATGGTCTCTTGACTTTCCCCAAGTATATGCCCTTCCATCACATATTCAGGTGATGCAGGTTCACACACAGTATCATTGGTATAAAAATCACTCGCCTCAGGTTCTAGCGAGGGTGATGAACATTTCCAGTTTTTCTCTAACTTATCTAATGAAACTTGCAATTTTTCAAGAGCTTCAGCCTAGTCCTTCTGCACTTGGTAGGTGTTATACATGAGTACCCAAAGTTGGGCCCAAGTTGCAGGATTCTCAGGTTGAGATGGCTCCTCGGTCCGCCATCCATCGTCATCGAATGATCCATTGTAGCAATCATCCTCATAATAGTTGTCGGCCGGATTTTCATAATACTCATAATACAGATCCGGGTACATGTAATCACCCATTATGAGGATGCACGCATACCAAAATTCAGCAAACTAAAATCAAACATCAAAAATCAGAAAACAGATCCTACAGATCGCCTACTCTCAAGCTCATAACTCCCCGGCAACGGCGCCAAAATTTGACATCGCAGCGGTCGTCATGCGGTCAAAAATAGTAAAATAACCACACTCTCACTTAGCACAGTGGTAGTCAGGGTCGATCCACAGGAGTTACGTGGTCAAGGTAGGCAACATATTACCAACTGTAGTGTCACTTCTACAGCCAAAGGATCTAGTAACCAAGATCAAATCCAAACATTCAACACAATCAAACATCCAAAAATCCATTCAAAAGCATAAAATACCAAAAACAAAGCAATTAATACTAACCGAATGATTATTATTAAAAACTTAGATTCCAATGTACCAAAACAGTAAACATCAAATTCAAAAACTAAAACCTAGTGCCAATGGTTGTCACACCTAAAGACACTCGCTAAATCTACCGAAATCACTAAACTAATTGGAAATTAAAAGAAAAAAAACATAAAAGACCAATTTATGGTTGCTAAAAACTGTAACTCGGAGTCAAAGAATCCTTGGGAGTCGTTCCTATGCCAGGTCTTTGCTGCTTTTTTCGACCTAGAACCCTCTATTTATAGTTGCAAAAATTAAGAGACAGCGCCGCGCACAAGTGAATTCCGCAGCGCGCGTATGGGTTTATCCCCGTTTTCTCGACATTTGAATCTTCTCCACTGCCTCAATGCTGAGTCACCGTGCCGCACCTTTGTGAATCCCGGGCGCGCGTGTGAATTCGCCTGATTTGTCTTTATCTTCAAACTTCTTCCATTTTGTATGCATTTAGCCCCTGTTTACATCATTTCTTTCCAAACAAGCACTGACACAAAAAGTGAGAATACCACAACATATATGATATAATTTCACTAAGAATAGGGCTCAACAACGACTAAAATACTTGATATTACTAGGCGTTGTCAAATTACACGTGGGAATCATATGTGATTATATATATGTAGAGTATACAAAATTACAGTAAATAGCATATGAGTTAATATAACAATTGATAGTGTATCATACGGATACGCACAGCCTCTCGCCAGCACGCCAGCGTCACGACTCGCCAGCATTCAGACGGACAGCCAGCCGCCAGAGGCCTGGCTGGACCTCACTCGACTTGATAGTCGCAAATTGTCGATTGCCATATGTACTAATGCCAGAATGACACATCACCCTGTAACGATCATCGTGCGATTCGTTAAGCCACGAACGAACCAGGTGGTCCTCGAGCTACCACCTGGCCAGACAAATGAGCCAATCACAGTTAGCGGCAGACGATCGACCAATAAGGTAAAGATTCGCTACCAACTGACAAGTGGTCCCCACGCAGGTATAACGATATATGATGATCACGCCCTTGGTGAGATCATCATCACATATCACCATTGTACTCTCACTCTTTCGTACTCAATCCATACTTTCCAACCACCGTGCTAACTTAACCGTCGGAGCGCCCTCCCGGGACCGCCTCTCGGAGTGCGTCTGACCCCATTTCTCTGTTGTGGTGAGCTCAGGTCCAGGATTCCATCATTCAGGAGACCATTCCGAGACCAGAGTTTGCATCATTGGCGCCATCCGTTTGTGTGACAAAGCAAAGAACTACAATCTCCCAACCTTGAATGGCGACACCATCCGGAAGTCAACAGGGCGACGCCCAGCAAAGCCCAATACGACCCATTACGTACCTAGGAGTGGTAACGCCCCCGACTCCGGCGACGGCACCCCAGGTGGTTACGGCAGCATCGCCCATAACAACAGTCTCACCGTGGCAGACCCCGACGCCAACCCTATTAATGCCGTCGCTACCTTATATTAACCCTTTCATCCACACAGGACCAACAGCAACACAACCGCCGTTCCCACCTCCATTGGTTGCTCCCACAACGGTGGGGATATCAACGCCAACCCCAGTCCCGGCAAGTTTCCTATCACCCTTTCCACCACTGTTTGCCGCAGGAACACCGTCGACCCCGTCTCCGACACCCACTGTACCACAGAATTTCTTTGCAAGCGCCCCTACCCCTCTAATCCAATTCACCCCACCACCATTTTACGTTAACAGTTACCCTACTGCTCCAATAATGAACCCACCCTACATGACACCAGAATACATATTCGTGCCATTCTACCAATCGTTCTAACCACAAACACTGGATTATGAGATCCTAAGTACTGCTAAACTCCCAACGCTGAAGGTATACAATGGTACCACATGCCCAGACAGCCACATCGACACTTATGAGTGGCACATGACCTCGCTGAAGTTAGATCATCGCTTCTGGTGCACGTACTTCCCGACAACGCCGGACGGAAACGCGGGTGCATGGTTCAAGAGTTTAGCACCAAACAGTATATACAACTTTGAGCAGTTAAAACAATTGTTTCTCACAAATTTTATGCAACTACGCAAATATAGGGGCGATAATCATGCTATAATGGGTTGCAAACAGCGGGGAGGCGAGTCTGTGAAGGATTACTTCAGGCGATTTAACAAGGCTACATTAGATGTACCGGGACAGGATGACTGCATGGTGACGGGCGCATTCACCTGGGGATTGTTACCAGGACCGTTATCCTGGAAATTTCTAGGAAGACCCCCACAAACCCGGCACGAGCTGAAAGAACGAGTCGAAAGGTTCCTTAGACAGGAAGAGGGTACAGCGGAGAAGCAACAATATCTCAAGGCAACAACCGACGGCCAATATAAGCGACACAATTGCTATCACTCTCACAGCCGACGACAGGACCATTCCAGCCTCCCTCCAAGAGGAGGTAGACCTTCACGACGATTCAATCCACTTTATCGGGAAGAACCCCGGAATAGGCAGGCGGGTATCTACGCAGTTAAAGAATCCACCACGAGTAAAGCCCCAGATAGTAGACAACGGTATTGCGAATATCATAAGAGCAAGGCTCATGACACCATCCATTGTCCCATGCTGAAGTAAGAAATGGAAGAGAAACACATGAAGGGTAATTTGGTAGAAATAGCGAGAAAACTACGAGAACAATTTGAAGCAGAAAGAAAAGCTGAAAGAGGAAGGAAAGATGATAAGACAGGTGGCAAGGCTCTCGAGATTCTAGCTATCCGGGCTAGTCAGAAGTGACCCGACCGCCTTGATAGAAAGCGCACACATCGTGATGTCGGCCCCCTGAACTTAAGTTTCTCAATTAACGACCCGAGACCTGCAAGCTGGCAAGGAGATAACCCTCTGTTACTTACTGGATATGTCCAAAATATCAAAATCCATAAGGTATACGTAGATAGTGGAAGTGCTGCCGACATTATACATGAACACTGTTTTAACTTAGTCCCACAAGTCATTAAGGAAGAACTGAAGCCTGCCAGAGGACGACTCGTAGGATTCACTGGTCACAGCATATGGCCAATTGGAACCATCTCCCTACCATTCACGCTGAAGAGTTTCGACGGAAAACTCCATAAAACTTCACTCATCGAATTTGTTGTTGTAAGAGCACCCTCAGAGCATAACATGATTTTGGGACGGCCATGACTATTAAAGTTTGGGGCGGTAGCATCTACGGTACATGGCCTCCTAAAATTAAGAACACCAAACGGGGAAGCTTGCGTTCTGGCCGCAAGCCCCCAGACCCTAAGCTGCTGTCACGTCATGCAACCAAAAGACATTATCAGACCAGTCAAGAAAGCCAGGACGGAAGAGTTAAATGATAAAGAAATCATTAACCAAGATTACCCCGAGCAACCGATTCGTATCGGCACCAGGTTGCCCACAACCACGAGAAAGAAATTGATTATCCCCCTTAAACAGTATAAACACGTATTTGCATGGGAGCCTGCGGATATGGTGGGAGTGGACAGAGACGTAATAGAGCATAGTTTAAATGTTAAGCCTGGAAGCAGTACAATCAAGCAGAAAAAGCAGGGCCAGGCAGGTGAACGAAACATGGCAATTAATGCAGAAGTGACCAAATTAGTTGCAGTGGGAATACTGAGGGAAGCCATTTTCCCTGACTGGATTGCCAATCCGGTAATGGTTAAGAAGAGCGACGGAAGTTGGAGAATGTGTATAGACAACACAGATCTAAACAAAGCTTGTCCCAAAGATTGCTACCCTCTACCAGAGATAGATCAAAAAGTTGAATCACTTCAAGGCTTTCGGTAGAAGTGTTTTCTAGACGCATACAAGGGCTACCACCAAATACAAATGAAAAAAGAGGACGAAGAGAAAACGGCATTCTACACTGATCGAGGAACATTCTGCTATCGGAAAATGCCCTTTGGATTGAAGAATGCAGGTGCAACATACCAACGATTGGTAGACCAACTATTCCGCAATCAAATTGGGCGAAACATCGAGGTCTACGTCGATGATATGGTAATCAAAAGCTTGGAAGAAACTGAAGGGTTTTCTAGCAAACAATGAACAAATAATTTCTTATGGTTCACATGCAACCCTAGAAATATCTATGTTTTCTTCTATGAAGATAATAAACTAAAAACCTAAGGCCAACAATTATTTCTAAAGATCAAATGAAGAATAACCAACCTTTTGATCTTATTCTTGAAGCTAGCAACACAAGTGTCCTGCCTCAAATGCAAGTCACACCCAAAGCAATGGAGAAGACAGTCCAGCAGAGTAATCTTGTTCAAAAGTGGCACAGAAAAAGGGGGGTCAGGAGGTTCCTTTTATAGCCTCCAAGGGTTACAGCTGAAACCCTAGAGGAGCCTCCTTAATGGGCAAGCCTGTTGACCATTTGGACCAAGGCTTCTTGACCCTAATTAGGGTTTTCGCCAACTATGGAGTTCCCTCCATATTGGCGCCAACTTTGGCCCCTGGCTACTGGCTTGCCAGTTATTCAACTATTGAATAAATACAAACCAGTCCTTGCACTTTTAATTAATTAATTTAATCACTGAATTATATTCAATTAATTCTAGATTAAATATTAATTAATTATTATAGTTTCTAATTAATATATTAACACTTAAATATATTAATAAACCATTTAATTAATTCTATTGATTTATTAAACAATTAATAAATCAACCTTTTACTCTACTGAACTCTATCCTAATCTCCAGCTATGAGGGCAACCCAAATGGACTTTTCTTCAATTAACAAGATAAATATAAATGTAAAGTCATGGCTTAGACACCTAATCCAACAGTCTACCACTTGGATAAGTCTATGACTTTAATTTATCTTCTGATTAATAAACAACGAGCAGCTTCCTAGAAACTGCTGCTGAACTCTGACCCAGTCAGTTCTGTCCATAGATAAGTGATCATATGATCCTTCGTCCAACAAGATATTTTCAGACACGAGACATGGATTGAGATCAATCTCTGTCCGATACTCTGTTTCCCGATTTCCGATTGTGCTTATGACTTTCAGACTTCTAATTGAAAACATCAATTTAGTCCAGGCTGGCCAGCACTTTAGTCAACTTCAAAATCATTGAGCGGCCTACAGATATCTGTTTCCCATCAGGGTCAAGGAACGAATAAGCTTCGACTCATATGATTGTGTCTTTTACTTATCAAATCGTACACAACAATGCGTTTTGTAACATCGAGTTACCGATGCGTTTTCGCATAATCAATGCACAACCGTCTCGTAAATTTCAACTCATATGTCTCCGCTTCAAGATCATACGATATTATCGTCTCAACATTGCTCGTGATGTAATCCATGAAGCAATCTATTGAGCGCGGGTTTATCCAATACTCAAATCTCTATTTCTAAGTACTCGTGAATGTTGTAGCAGTCTTACTGCTATGTCTAACTCCTTAGACAATCTACAAACCAATTCACGATTGTCTTCGTTCATAGTTACTCCCGAAAAGTATGAGCGACTGTGGACTTTTGAATAATCAAATTATTCGGGAGGTGAAACATGCAAAGACGAAACTTAAAATCTGACTGGTAGCTACTCTTGCTAATTACCAAGTCTCTACGAGATAATCACCAAGTCGGATTTTACATAAAACTATTATCGGTTTCTAGATTCCTTTTAAACTATTTAATTTGTGTTATGTATCTATGTCTACTTGACCTTTCACTCTTTCTATGTATTCAAATGTTACACATTTATACACTTTATCCGATCGGATATCCTTCCGATGATATTTCAATTTTGGTCATACCGTCATTCTCGCTAACAACTCCATTTTATGTACTGTGACTTTCCATGGTTCTCGGGATCTTTAGTCCACATGACTGCACCCTAAGACTATTTCGAGGTGTTACGATGTGCCGGTGAGCCACACGCGCTCCATCAGAATGCCAACGAAATTCTTTAACCATTAAGTCCTTATTTTAAAACTCTTTTCAAATTTGTTATCAAGATTCACCCCTTAATCATTTTCCAATGAATTCTCACATATGTACAAAATCCATTAAGTATTCCCAGTCAGGTCATATCCTGAATCTGACTCAATATGCTCTAAGAATTAAGTCATCAAGACATGTTCATGACACTTCTGATCGATCCAAGAACCTTGTTGGATTCGATCCAATCCTATTCCAAAATCTTCTGGAATCTTTAGGATTACTTATAATCCTTGTGTCACGACTTTTAATAACTATATCCTTTTGGAGACTTTTTCTCATGCATCTTGAATCTTATCAAGATCATGCTTACTATGGCCAGTTCTATACTGATGACAACATCTACCTGATATATGTCAATGGATTATGTGAGTACGTTGCACCTTTTATGTCTCTCATGCCAAATCATCACACTTTGCAATGACAGGAAACTCCTTTCCTGAGCTATGCATCTTGAGTCTCATCAAGATCACCTTGGTAGAGTTTCGATCTATCTCATAGACGTTTGTAACCACCTGAGCTTGCCGTATCTCTATTAAGTCTTTCATAGCGATACGTCTCTTAACACCAAGTCGTTACACTTTGTAATGAAAAGAGACGTTTCCTAGAAGCATTATGTAACGCACATACGGAGATAGATAACAGCGACGCTCCCACTAGCTTTGACATGGTTATGGACTATTCACAAAATCCAAAGCTTATGGCACATTTTTCAGAATCCAAACCTTTCTGAAATCTTTATAGATATCTTTCAGCCCTTTATAAAAATCCAATCCTTTGGCACATTTTGAGAATCTGAATATCCTTTTTTGCAAGATGCCCACGGGGTAATCCCGGGCCCATGGGGTAATCCCGGGCCCACACGCGCTCCACTAACGACTTACATTATGCAGTATCCTTTCAGATTTCATCCTCTATTGAAAGTGCTTCTCTCGGAGTCAATTACTTGACTCTGAGTATCGTCTCACTCAACCAGATGTTCTGAAGGTACGTTTCTGTCCATGTTGGTTTCTTTTGATGATTACTCCCACTGGTTTTAAGACCAGTTGTAAAATCAATCAAACTGTCATATAGACTGTATCTCGTCGTAAGGTTCTCTTAATTGGCAGCAACCGGGCTCACCAATGCTTCCGAGTAGTCGGATTGAAAATCCGTACCAACTATAGTGTTTTACCACTATTTAGTATGTCACCCTGATCATAACTACTTATGATGGTGATCAAAACTACTGGTCAAGAGAAGATTATCTCAGTCCAAAAACAGAAATCTGATTTCTGCTTCAAGCCTAGTGATGACTAAAGGTTCTTTCACTTGGCTAATCCTGAACTCATTCAGGACTGTCCCAACTCCCACTGTTTCCTTATAACATGAGTTATTTCTAAAAGAGCTATTCTTTTACAGGTACAGCGGGATAGCCAGTGAAACGACATCTCTGATTAGGTTCGGGCTAGTCATGAGGTTCGGACGAACACTACAAGACCCTGGACCTTTAATGTACAAGTGGGACAATCCCAGCTTTACATTTCAGACAGTGTCTGCAAAACCTACTTAGTCAAAGGATGTGGTTGAAATATGGTTTATGTGGTCTGACTGGTTTAGTGTTTAATTTACGGGAAACTAATTGACAATGTATCTCATACATCGAGGATTGAACAGTTTCGACCAATGCTCCATTATCTTCCCTAGGACACATTATAACTATTAATGTTCTTGGAAGAGAATAACTATGAAACATTTTCCCAGTTTAAATTGTCACTCAGGTTCTGTGGATCTCATACTTCCTTTGAAGTCCTTGAACTGTTCAAGGTTTCAATTCAATCGCTTATTCTGATAAGCGTAGCCATATTCGTCATTCTAAATGACAAATATCACGAAGTACAAACTATTGTGTTTTATTTGAAGATTCGAGCACCACACAGCCACTGATGTGTTCGTTGCTCCTTATCATAATGTCTTTTACATCTCTATGTAAACTTATGACTTTGTTAATTTTGTTCAAGACTTGCAATCTTCAGTTGACTCTAAGTCAACTGATTCCAAAATCCTATCCTTTGGATCTTTGGGTGATTTGTTTCTTGCCACATGTGCTTTATAAAGAACTTAATCATCATTTGACTCTAAGCCAAATGATTCCAAAGTCCTGTCCAACTGGATCTTTGGTTGATTCATTTCTTAACACATTAAGATCTCAATTCATCATGAGACTCTAAGTCAACTGATTCCAAAGTCCTGTCCAACTGGATCTTTGGTTGAATTGATTCTTATAATATTAACAATCATAAGGGACACAATTCCTAAAATCCAAACACTTTGGATGCATTCAACATTCAAGTTATTACTAATTATGCATTCAACACAATCATACAACATTTCAAGGATATTTCAACCAACATGTGTTAAAAGAAATTAAACGACAATTTTATTAAAATAAAAAATCCTTGAACAATGTACTATATGATAGACAATGTCATACGCATCTAGAAGCTAATAACAATATTTCAATATCTAACTAAACTTCAAAACTGCATGAGCCGGAAATCCAATCCAAATGTGCTCCTATGCGCCAATGTCCCGTACTCTACTGATTCCCTACATACAAACCAAAATGTGACTGTCACATTATGCATCAAGGAATTATGGAACATGAGTTTTGAGGTTTTTAGATATACCTGAGCTTTCAAAAGATTTTGACCTTGGAGCGTCATCCAATCTTTCCGCGACTGTATCTGATTTTGTGGATTCCCAGCTTAAGACATATCCAGACGATCTGGATCGTTTCTTGCTGCGTCTTTCCACCGTGCTTAATCCAGAAGTAGCTGAACCATTGGAGCTATGCCTGTCCAAGAGTGACTCGTACAAAGTCAACAGTGAACGCATTTCCGTTAAGGTCTTTTTCTGGTCTTCCTTTCTATACGTCTGAATGAACAGATCGTACTTACTGGTCAGTGAAGTGAGTAGAGTGTTAACACTCGACTCCTGACTCATGGAATAACCAAGTTTGTACAATTCGCCTATGTACGCTTCAATATGAAGAACATGTGAATCGATGCTACTTCCTTCTTTTAACTTACACTCTACAAGTCTTTTGAAGATCCTAGCTTGTTCCTCTTCGACCGGTTTTCGGAACATTTCCTCAACCGATTGCATTAACTCATATGGCCCCAAGGATTCAAAATCCTTACGGAACTCGGGGTCAATGGTCAATAGCATGAGGTCACGAATCTTTTCGGATTCATCAACTAATAAGTCATGCTTATCATAAAGGCTCTTTATGATGACTTGTTTCGGTGGAACCGGGATTGGATACTCGATGAGATGTAGCTTGCCAGCAATGTCGAGAGCCAGTCTCCAATTGCAAAGCCATTCCTTACAGTTGAGGCCAGTCAGCCTTTCCATATTTAGCAGGTACTTTCTGATGCTCTTAGAAATAGGTGAAGGAGGAGAGGGAGGAGAATAGACACTTGATTCAGACATCTACAATAAACAGAATTTGTAAGTTTAATTTATCCTTTTAAATAATTACCCAATATATTATTTATTAAGGCTAGGACCCAAAATGCCCTAACTATGGTGTGAAGAGGGATGCCGTAATCACAACATAATGGTCATTAAGGTAGATAATACACTTATCAATTTCATCTTATGAAATTCCTAGATCTGTTGAGACACATTGAACTATTCAATGGCATGTTTAGTCTCGGATGTGCCCCACTGTTTGTGACTGGGATGTCGAGGATCACAAACCGAGTGTGAATAACCATGCAAACTAGCTTGGTACTTTTGAAGTCAATTGCCATCTCTAATTAACGTGCCGGTTAACCACACACGCTCCGTTAATAATGACAAAATCGAGAAACCCATTGCAACTCTTTGCGGACCCCAGTTGGCGTGCCGGTAAACCACCAACGTTCCACAAGGTGCAATGTGCAATTCCATGGATTAGCACCAATTCACATTTTTAACCTAAAGTAACTAGATTGGGTTTTGTTCAAAGTTCTAGTACTTTCAATTATAACATTATACTTTTAAGAGGCTTAGCGGTTCTATCAAACCCGTTCGGCTAACGACACTCGACTGACCAGGAGAGCGGTGGGTAAGAGTGGATACCCATTAGGCTAACATTTTATAGTCAGTCGCCTTATACCCTTTTTATAGGACAGTTTTGTGAATGAGGCCTACTTGCGGTAAGACTAACCAATTTTCTTATATATAAATTATTAACTTTTAATCATAAATATATAAGATATATTTTAATCTTATTAAAATATTTTAGAATTGATTTAATTATAATTTTCGCAAATTTTTTAAGGAATTTTTGAAAATTTAAATTAAATCTTTAAGCTGATTTAATTGATCTTTTAATTAACAATTAATTAAACAAATTAAATCAAATATAGGCATCACAAAATTAATCAAATTAATTACCTATATTTATCCCTAGATTTCGAGATTTACAAGATATGGATAAAGGATTCTAGTTATTTAATTAATCAGCAATTACCAAAAATAACAATCCTAATCTGGGCAGCAAATCAAGCAAATCAAGGGGGGACCAAGGGGTGGCGGCTAGGGGTTAGGAAACCCTAGCCTAGGCCACGAAATTAAGGCCATCCTTGGTGATGTTCATCGCAAAAAACCCCAAGGCAAAAAAGAATTAAGCAGTTTATATCAATTTCACAAGAAAACAGCCTATGCTCTGATACCACTAAGGGGTTTTCTAGCAAACAATGAACAAATAATTTCTTATGGTTCACATGCAACCCTAGAAAGATCTATGTTTTCTTCTATGAAGATAATAAACTAAAAACCTAAGGCCAACAATTATTTCTAAAGATCAAATGAATAATAACCAACCTTTTGATCTTGTTCTTGAAGCTAGCAGCACAAGTGTCCTGCCTCAAATGCAAGTCACACCCAAAGCAATGGAGAAGACAGTCCAGCAGAGTAATCTTGTTCAAAAGTGGCGCAGAAAAAGGGGGGCCAGGAGGTTCCTTTTATAGCCTCCAAGGGTTACAGCTGAAACCCTAGAGGAGCCTCCTTAATGGGCAAGCCTGTTGACCATTTGGACCAAGGCTTCTAAACCCTAATTAGGGTTTTCGCCAACTATGGAGTTCCCTCCATATTGGTGCCAACTTTGGCCCCTGGCTACTGGCTTGCCAGTTATTCAACTATTGAATAAATACAAACCAGTCCCTGCACTTTTAATTAATTAATTTAATCACTGAATTAAATTCAATTAATTCTAGATTAAATCTTAATTAATTATTATAGTTTCTAATTAATATATTAACACTTAAATATATTAATAAACCATTTAATTAATTCTATTGATTTATTAAACAATTAATAAATCAACCTTTTACTCTACTGAACTCTATCCTAACCTCCAGCTATGAGGGCAACCCAAATGGACTTTGCTTCAATTAACAAGATAAATATTGTTGGATTAGGTGTCTAAGCCATGACTAATAATTAGTATTTATCTAATTAATAGTAGCATAGTCCATTTGGGTTGCCCTCATAGTTGGAGGATTGGTAGAAAGTCCGGTAGAGAGAAAGATTGATTTATTATGTGATTAATATATCAATAGAAATTAAATAAATAGTTTATTAATATATTTAAGTGATAATATATTAATTAGAAACTATAATAATTAATTAGAAATTTTTTTGGAATTAATTGGAATTAATTTGGCAGTTAAATTGATTAATTAAGGTGCAGGGACTAAAACTGTAATTATTCAATAGTTGAGTAAGTGACAGTTGAGTGAGTGAGAGTGGTGAACGAAATTATATATGGAAACATATATATTTTCGATTTTGATAATGAGGATAAAAGGGTTTGAATTATTAAGAGAAAGGCTTATCTTAATTTGAATTCAAAAAGGTTTATCTTTAAGGCATTTGGATCCTATAAATAGGGAGGTTCACCCTAACCCTAGAGCCACGATTTTGAAGCTCTCTCTAAAGGTATTTTCGGCCAACAACTCCAAGCTAGGGTGTGACTACATTTGAGGCAAGAGGTTTCTGTTGCTTTGCTTCCAAGATTCACTAAAGGTTGGTTTTTCTTGATCTTTCTTTTAGTTTAATTCTTTTTGGGCCTTTTAGGAATTGTTATATGTTTAACTAGAAGAAAAACTTAGATCTATATAGGTTGCATGTGAACTTAGGAATTTTAGTTCATAGTTGCAGAAAACCTTTCAGTGGTATCAGAGTTATTTGGTTGTTTTTCTTGTTAAATTGATATAACTGCTTTCCTGAAAATTAGGGTTTAATTGTTTATAAACCCTAATGTGGCCTATTTCGAAATTTAGGGTTTGTTTTAGAAACCCTAGCCCCTCCCCTATGATTTGGCGATTTTTTGTGGATTAGGTTAGAAGGTATTCTATTTTTGGTAACTTTAAATTGTTTAAAATATAAACCTTAAAACCATTTATCCTAAAAATCGAAATTTAAGGGATTAGGATAGGTTTTAATTAATTTGATAAAAACCTATCTACTTTTGAATTAATTTAATTAATTGGTAATTAAAAGATAATTCAAGGATTTAATTTAATTTAAAATTTAATTGCTTTAAATTGGCGAAAATTAAATAGATAAATCCTAAAATATTTTAAAATGTTTAAAATATCAAATTTAATTAATTTAATTAATTGGTTAATTAAAAGATAATTAAAATCGATTTTAAGGTTTAATTTAATTTGAAATTTAATAGTTTAAATTGGCAATAAATTAAAAGATAAACCAGAAACAATTTTTTAAATGGTTTAAAAAATTACATCTTATATATATTATAATTAGGGAGTTATTATTATATGTATAAGATTAAAATGGTTAGTCAAATCATTAGTAGGCCTCATTCACGAAGCTGGTCTATAAAGTGGGTATAAGGAGACTGCCTATAAAATGGCGGTCTAATGGGTGAACACTCTCGCCCACCGCTCGCCTGATCAGTGGAAGGTCGTTAGCCGAACATGTTTGATAGGACCACCTAATAATCACTAAAAGTTAATGATTCAAAGTACTAGAACACTTAATAAAATCCCAATCTAGTTACTTTAGGAAAAATGTGGATTGATGCTAATCCATGAAATTGCACATTGGACTTTATAAACATTGGTGGAGCGTGTGTGGTTTACCGGCACATCAATTAGAGATGATAATTAACCCGAGAGTACCAAGCAAATTTGCATGGTTATTCACATCCAGTTTGTGATCCTCGGCATCCCAGTCACAAACAGTGGGGCACATCCGAGATTAAACATGCCATTTAAAAGTTTAATGAATCTCATCAGAACTAGGAATTTCATAATATGAAATTGATAAGTGTTTATCTACCTTAATGACCATTATGTTGTGATTACGGCATCCCTCTTCACACCATAGTTGGGGTATTTTGGATCCTAGCCTTAATAAATAATATATTGGGTAATTATTTAAAAGGAACAGTTAAACTAATAAATTCTATTTCTTTTATAGATGTCAAGTGTCAATTCTCCTCCTTCTCCTCCTTCACCCATTTCTGAAAGCATCAGAATGCACCTGCTTAATATGGAAAGGCTGACTGGCCTCAACTGTAAAGAATGGCTTCGCAATTAGAGACTGGGTCTCGGCATTGCTGGCAAGTTACATCTCACCGAGTATCCGATCCCAGTTCCACCGGAACAAGTCATCATAAAAGGTCCTTATGATGAATCCGAAGAGATTCGTGACCTCATGCTATCAACCATTGACCCCGAGTTCTGCAAGGATTTTGAATCCTTGGGGCCATATGAGTTGATGCAAATGGTGGAGGAAAGGTTCCAAAAACCAGTTGAAGAGGAACGAGCTAGAATCCTCGGAAGACTTGCAGAGTGCAAGCTAAAGGGAGGAAGTAGCATCAATTCGCATGTTCTTCAGATTGAAGGGTACATAGGCGAGTTATATAAACTTGGTCATCCCATGAGTCAGGAGGAGAGTGTTAACATCCTGCTCGCTTCGCTGACAAATGAGTACGATCTGTTCATTCAGACGTATGGAAAGGAAAACCAGAAAAAGACCCTCATGGAAATGCGTCCACTGTTGACTTTATACGAGTCACTCTTGAACAGGCATAGCTCCAATGGCTCAGCTACTTCTGGATTAAGTCCAGTAAAGAGACGTAACAAGAAACGGTCAAGATCGACTTGACATGTCTCAAACTGGGAATCCGCTAAATCGGATACAGTCACGGAAAGATTGGAAGACGCTCCAACTCTTTTGAAAGCTCAGGTATATCTAAAAACCTCAAAACTCCTGTTCCAAGATTTCTTGATACATAATGTGACAGTCGCATTTTGGTTTGTATGCAGGGAATCAAGAAGGCACGAGACTCTGGTGCATAGGAGCACATATGGATTGGATCTCCAGATCGTGCAGTTTTGAAGTTTAGATAGATATTTAATATTGTTATTAGTCTTTAGATACATTTTTGACATTGTCTATTACATTGTTCAAGGATTTTATTTTTAATAAAATTGTCATATTTTCTTTTAACACCTGTTGTCTAAATTTATCCTTGAAATGTTATATGAATGTGTTGAATGTATGATTAGTAATAACTTGAATGTTGATGCATCCAAAGTGTTTGGATTCAAGAATTGTGTCATTTTTGATTGTTAATACAAAAGTTATAAGAATCAATTCAACCATAGGTCCAGTTGGACAGGACCTTGGAATCATTTGACTTAGAGTCACTTGATGAATTGATTTCTTAATGTGTCAAGAAATGAATCAACCAAAGGTACAGTTGGACAGGACTTTGGAATCATCTGACTTGGAGTCAGATGATGATTAAGTTCTTTATAAAGCACATGAATCACCCAAAGATCCAGAGGATAGGATTTTGGAATCAGTTGACTTAGAGTCAACTGAAGATTGCAAGTCTTGAACAAAGTCATAAGTTTACATAGATATGTAAAGGACATTGAGATTAAGAGCAACGGACACACCTGTTGTTGTGTATTGCTAGAATCTTGATATAGAACATAATTGTTTGTACTTCACGATATTCATCATTCGGTATGACGAATATGACATTGCTAATCGGGATAAGCAATTGAATTGAAACCTCGAACAGTTCAAGGACTTCGAAGGAAGTACAAGTTCCACAGAATCTGAGCGATAACATAAACTGAGGAAAAGGTTTCACAGTTCATTCTCTTCCAAGAATATTAATGGTTATAATGTGTCTTAAGGAAGATAATGGAGCATTGGTCGAAACAGTTCGATCCTCGGTGTATGAGATACATTGCCAATTAGTTTCCAATAAGATGAACACTATACCAGTCAGTCCATATAAACCATACTCCGACCACATCCTAGACTAAGTAGGTCTTGCAGACACTGCCTGAAATGTAAAGCTGGGATTATCCCACTTGTACATAGAAAGTCCAGGGTCTTGTAGTGCTCATCTGAGCCTCATGACCAGCTGAACTTGATCAGCATTGTCGTCTCATTAGCTATCCCACTGTAACTAAATAGCTCTTTTAGAAAGAACTCATGGTCCAAGGAAACAGTGGGAGTTGGGACAGTCCTAAATGAGTTTAGGATTAGCAATGAAAGAACCTTTTTAGTCATCACTAGGCTTGGAGCAGAAATCAGATTTCTGCTTTACAACTGACATAATCTCCTCTTGACCAGTAGTATTGATCACCATCATAAGTAGTTGTGATCAGGGTGACATACCGATTGGTGGTAAAACACTGCAGTTGGTACGGATTTGCAATCCGACTACTTGGAAGCATTGGTGAGCCCGGCTGCTACCAAATAAGAGGACCTTAGGGCAAGACACGGACTGTGTGAAAATTTGATTGATTTTACACCTGGTTTAAAAACCAGTGGGAGTAACTGAATCATCAAAAGAAAGCAACATGGACATATACATACCTTCAGAGCATCTAGTTGAGTCGATACTCAGAGTCAAGCAATTGATTCCGAGTAAAGCACTCTCAATAGAAGATGAAATCCGAGAGGATTCTCCATGGCATAGTGTGAGTCGTTAGTGGAGCATGTGTGGTTTACCGGCACACTAATAGGGACACACATAGAGCATGCCATTACAAAAGGTACATGGCCCCGTGTTTCGTCCCACGGGCATCTCGCAAGAAAGGATATTCAGATTCTCAAAATATGCCAAAGGATTGGATTTTGAGAAAGGGCTGAAAGCTTTCCATTAAAATGTCACAAAGGTTTAGATTCTCAAAATGTGCCATAAGTCCTGGATTTTATGAATAGCCTATAACCGTGTCAAAGCTAGTGGGAGTCGCCGTTATCCACTATCCCCACATGTGGGATAAATAATGGTCCTAGGAAACGTCTCTTTTCATTACGAAGTGTAATGACTTGGTGTTAAGAGACGGATCGCTATGAAAGCCTTAACAGAAATACGGCATACTCAGGTGGTTATAAACGTCTATGAGATAGATCCAGATTCTGCCAAGATGATCTTGATGAGATTCAAGATGCATAGACTTAGGAAAGGTTTTTCCTTGTCATTGCAAAGTGTGATGACTTGGCATGAAAGAAATAAAGAAGGTGCAACATACTCATGTAATTCACAGTCATCTATTGGAAAGATGAAATCACCAGCATAGACTTAGCCATTGTAAGCATGATCTTGATAAGATTCAAGATGCACGAGAAAAGTCTCCGAAAGGAAAATAGTTTTTCGAAAATCATGACACAAAGGATTATAAATAATCCTTGGATTCCGAAAGGGTTTGGAATAGGATTAGATCGGGTTCCACAAGTTTTGGATCGATCATAAAGTCATGAACATGTCCTGATAACTTAATGCTTAGGGCATAGTAAGTTGGATTCAGGACATTGCCTGGCTAGGTATACTGGATGGATTGTTTTAAAGTGAGAATTCATTAGGAAATGATTAGGGTGATAGTGTTAATTTGAAAGTTTTTCAAATGGGTAACGTCAGGACATGATGTTGAAGGACATGATGGTTAAAGAATCTCGATGGTATTCTGACGGAGCGCGTGTGGTTCACCGGCACATCATAGCACCTCGATATAGTCTTAGGGTGCAGTCAAGTAGACTAAAGACCCCAAAACCATAGGAAGTCACCGTACACATTACCAGAATGGAGTTAGGAGAGAAATTAACAGGATAACATATTGAGATGTTATCGGATGAGCATCCGATTGGATCATCTGCAATAAAGTATACAAGTATAAGATACTTTGGATACATAGAAAGAGTGTAAGGTTCATAAACACATAGCTGTAAAATTAGAATTGAAAGTTTAAAAGAAATTTTTTTTTGAAACCGATAATAGTTTATGACAAGACCAGACTTGGTGATTACCTTGTGGAGACTTGGTAATAAGCAAGAGTAGCTGCCAGTCAGATCTTTATGTTTCACTTTCGCATGTTTTACTTCCTGAATAATTTAATTATTCAGAAAGGTCCACAGTCGCTCATACTTTGGGAAGTAAGTATTGAATCAAGACTGTCATGAATTGATTTGTAGACTGTCTAAGGAGTTAGGCATAGCAATAGGATTGCTACAACATTCATGAGTACTTAGAAATAGAGATTTGAGTATTGGATAAACCCACGCTCAATAGATTGCTTCATGGATTATATCACAAGCAATATTGAGACGATAATATCCTATGATCTTCAAGTAGAGAGATATGAGTTATAATTTACAAGGCAGTTGTTCATTGATAATACGAAAACGCATCGGTAACTCGATGTTATAAAACGTGTTATTTTGAATGATTTGACTGGTAAAAGATATAAGCATATGAGTCGAAGCTTATTCGTTCCTTGACCCTGATGGGAAACAGATATTTGTAGGCCTCTCGATGATTTTGAAGTTGACTAAAGTGCTGGCCAGCCTGGACTAAATTGATGTGTTCAATTAGAAGTTCTAAAGTCATAAGCGGAATCGGAAATCGGGAAACAGAGTATCGGACCGAGATTGATCTCAATCCATGTCTCGTGTCTGAAAATATCTTGTTGGACGAAGGATCATATGTTCACTTATCATTGGACAGAACTGACTAGGTCAGAGTTCGGCAGCGGTTTCTAGGAAGCTACAGTTGCTAATTAATTAGAGGTTAAATTAGTAATTTTAGTCATAGACTTATCCAAGTGGGAGACTGTTGGATTGGGTGTCTAAGTCATGACTAATAATTAGTATTTATCTAATTAATAGTAGCATAGTCCATTTGGGTTGCCCTCATAGTTGGAGGATTGGCAGAAAGTCCGGTAGAGAGAAAGATTGATTTATTATGTGATTAATAAATCAATAAAAATTAAATAAATAGTTTATTAATATATTTAAGTGATAATATATTAATTAGAAACTATAATAATTAATTAGAAATTTTTTTGGAATTAATTGGAATTAATTTGGCAGTTAAATTGATTAATTAAGGTGCAGGGACTAAAACTATAATTATTCAATAGTTGAGTAAGTGACAGTTGAGTGAGTGAGAGTGGTGAACGAAATTATATATGGAAACATATATATTTTCGATTTTGATAATGAGGATAAAAGGGTTTGAATTATTAAGATAAAGGCTTATCTTAATTTGAATTCAAAAAGGTTTATCTGATCACCATTTGGATCCTATAAATAGGGAGGCTCACCCTAACCCTAGAGCCACGATTTTGAAGCTCTCTCTAAAGGTATTTTCGGCCAACAACTCCAAGCTAGGGTGTGACTACATTTGAGGCAAGAGGTTTTTGTTGCTTTGCTTCCAAGATTCACTAAAGGTTGGTTTTTCTTGATCTTTCTTTTAGTTTAATTCTTTTTGGGCCTTTTAGGAATTGTTATATGTTTAACTAGAAGAAAAACTTAGATCTATATAGGTTGCATGTGAACTTAGGAATTTTAGTTCATAGTTACAGAAAACCTTTCAAATATAAATGTAAAGTCATGGCTTAGACACCTAATCCAACAGAAACTGTATTGATAACAGACATAGAAGAGACACTAAAAACATTAGAGCAGGCTAAGATGAAGCTAAACCCTGCGAAATGCGTATTTGGCGTGGAGGAAGGCCACTTCCTGGGATATTACGTGACAAACCAAGGCATCCTTCCCTATCCCGCTAAAGTACAAGATGCCCTCAAGACCAAGCCTCCAGCCACATTGAAAGAGATGCAGACATTGAATGGAAAGTTAACAGCATTAGGGCGTTTGCCACTCTTTAACACGCTAAAAGGGGAAGTCAACAAGGAGGGATTCAGGTGGACAGTGGCAGCTGACGGAGCTTGGCAAAATCTTAAGCAAGCATTGAGCAACTTACCCACGCTGGCTAGTCCTATCCCAGGTGAAATTTTATCCATGTATTTGTCCGCGTCACATGAAGCAATTTCGGCGGTGTTAGTAGTGGAAAGGAGCAATACACAATTCCCAGTGTATTTCATCAGTCGAGCACTCCAAGGCCCGGAAATCAATTATCTAATGCTCGAGAAACTGGTTCTAGCACTCGTACACGCTGCCAGGCGTCTCCGCCGATATTTCTAAGCTCACCACGTTGAAGTACTCGCCAGTCAGCAGCTTAAGCAGATCCTACTAAAACCAGAAAACTCCGGAAGACTAGCCAAATGGGCTATAGAGCTGGGAGAACACGCCATCACTTACCGACCTCGCGCGGGCATCAAGGCACAAGCGCTAGCGGACTTCTTAATTGAAGTCCCCGACCAACCATTTATAGAAACACCAACTGTCACACGTTCTCCTGCTAAAGAGCAACTGTGCGAATGGACCCTATTCACTGATGGAGCAGCTGGAAAAAAGGGGTCAGGAGCTAGATTGATTCTGAAAAGTCCTCAAGGTAAAGAGATTACGTATGCACTGCGCTTCGATTTCCGAACATCAAATAACGAAGCGGAATATGAAGCCTTGTTGGCAGGACTTCGACTGGGAATTGAAAATAGGGCAAAACAAGTGACGGCCCTGAGTGACTCGTTATTGGTGACGAACCAGATAAACGGCCAGTATCAAGCCAGAGACAAACGAATGCAAAAATACATGGAAGCGGTGCAAAAGCTAACAAAATCTTTCGACAGTTTCTCAATTAAGCAAATTCCCCGGTCAGAGAATAGGCGAGTTGACGCCCTGAGTAAGCTAGCCTCAACATCATTCGACCATTTAACCAAAAAAGTGTTAGTCGAGGTGTTACCCGAGAGCAGTATTGAAGAAAAACAAGTCAACGAAACTTCAGAGGATTCAACGACCTGGAGCACCCCATTCATGGAATATCTCCAGCATGGGACCCAGCCAGAAGATGATACGGAAGCCCGCAAGATCCGGGTCAAAGCTCCTAACTTTGCAATAATCGAAGGGAATCTTTACAAAAAAGGATATTTAACCCTTGGCTAAAATGTATAACAAAGGAAGAAGGATGCCGTGCACTAGACGAAATACACTTGGGGCTAGCAGGGGCCCATGAGGGAGCAAGGGCGTTAACGGGCAAAGTCCTGTGAATGGGATTTTACTGGCCTGACATCCACTCCGACGCAATGGAGTTAACACGCAAGTGTGTAGAATGCCAGACTTTTTCCCCAACACAAAATCTGCCCGCCACCACTTTAACAAGCATAGCGAGCCCATGGCCATTCTTCCAGTGGGGCATCGATATTGTCGGGCCTTTCCCGGAGGCCCCCGGAAGAGTAAAATTTTTAATCGTAGAAGTTGATTACTTCACCAAATGGGTAGAGGCGGAGCCTGTAGCCTCCATAACTAGACGTAGCATCATCAAATTCATGTGGAAACATAGACTCACTAGGTTTGGCACCCCACGAGTATTAATCAGCGACAACGGGCTGCAATTTGCTGAAAAACCCTTTCGAGGATGGTGCGAGGAGAGATAAATCCGACAGCAGCTCACATCGGTTGCTCATCCACAAGCTAACGGCCAAACGGAAGTTACCAACCGCACCATGGTGAATGGAATCAATAAGAGACTGGGAAAGGCCAAAGGCAACTGGGTGGAGGAGCTACCGAGCGTTCTTTGGTCCTACCGAGTAACACCAAGGACCAGCACACAAGAAACACCATTCAGACTGGTGTACGGGTCAGAAGAAATGCTCCCGCCGAAACTTTCCATAACCTCTCTATGGGTCTCTGCCTTCAGCACTGAAAAGACGGAGGAGGACCTAAGACACAATTTGGACTTGCTGGAAGAAAGACGTGAACTTGCCAGCGTTAGACAAGCAAGATATAAGTCTAACACAGAAAGGTACTATAACAGACGGGTGAAAGGAAGGACATTCAAGGTAGGCGACTTGGTATTGCGAAAGAATGAAGTTAGCCATGCCCAGCCGAGGGGGAAGTTAGGCCCAACTTGGGAAGGTCCATACAAGGTGGTAGAGGCACACCGGAACGGGGCATACACGCTGGAAACCATGGACGGCAACCCGATACTGAGGACATGGAACATCCAGCATCTGAAGAGTTTCCATTTCTAAAGACTAATGCAAGGAAGCTCGAACACCAATTGCAACGTACCCCTTTTTCTTCTTTGTTACCTTCGAACATGTGTAATGAATTTGATGTTGCAAAAAATGGGATTTTGACGATTATATAGCATGACGTTTATGTTTATGCATATTGATAACAATTGGCTGGCCTGATCACCCAACCAACTTAATACAAATGGCTGAGCACCATCTATGTTAAGTCACAACTTAACACAATTGGCCGAGCACCACTCGTATTAAGTCACAACTTAATACAAATGGCCGAGCACCATCTATGTTAAGTCACAACTTAACACAATTGGCCGAGCACCACTCGTATTAAGTTACAACTTAATACAAATGGCCGAGCACCATCTATGTTAAGTCACAACTTAACACAATTGGCCGAGCACAACTCGTATTAAGTCACAACTTAATACAAATGGCCGAGCACCATCTATGTTAAGTCACAACTTAACACAATTGGCCGAGCACCACTCGTATTAACTCACAACTTAATACAAATGGCCGAGCACCATCTATGTTAAGTCACAACTTAACACAATTGGCCGAGCACCACTCGCATTAAGTCACAACTTAAAGTGGTCGAGAACCACCCACATCAAGTCATATCCCAATATAATTGGCCAAACGCCACTTACATTAACACCCATCATTTTCAAACTAAAGCAGATGCAACACAAACAACTAAATACCATTCCAAAAATAGAGCAGTTTACAGACACAACCAACCAAACAAAACCAAAATACAACCACAACCTTGTCCGTCATACACACAAATAAAACATTTGTCCACAACTACTTTTAAACAACTAAAAAACAAAAGAGATTATCCAAGAACATCACTACAACCATATCGAAAGATGCAAACGAACAACTTACCCACCAGCCCCAGAACCGCCCTCTCCCCCGGCACTAGCATCAAAACCATCACCTCCATCGCCTCCAAAACCTTCCATCCCACCGGAACCAGACAAGATCTTTGGGCCAAAAGATAATTCCTCATCACGATCTCCACCACCAGTACTCTCAGACTCTACACGAGCTTTCTTGTCACCAGCATTCGTCCCCTCATCATCAGGGATATCTATTATACCAAGGTCATCTTGCTTCAGTTTGCTCAACAGATGACGACGATTTACCCTCCTGATCAACCTGGTGTCTGGAGGATTCTCCGACCCTCCCATCGATTCCCACGCCAACTTCCTCTTGTTCGCTAACCTGGTAGAACCCCTTAGAATACCCTCCTTACTGTCCTGCATCGACTCAGAAGGTCCTTCACCATCACCTTTCAATAACCCTCCAACCTTGGCATCCATTAAAGGCACACTCCTAGACGCGCCTTCCTCGATCTTTTTATCACCCGAATCCTGTATTTCCTTAGCCCGCGTAACAATGTCCGGATTGCGAAAGGAGAACGAAGCGGCTACCTTGTCAACCAGATCGATATCTCAATATTTCAGTTCTCCTTTTCCCTATTCCTTAGCAAGGACATCCTCGAAAGGCACTTTACACGGGGTATCTGCAAAGCAAAAAAGCAAAATAAGAAGGAATCAAAATCCAGTCAACAAAAACGAAAAGTGGGAAAAGGACGATCCGTACTTTTCCGTAGCACATAAAACTCCGGCATCTTCCCTCGCATGCGCCATGCCGTACTCAGGCCTCCACCGGCCAGAATAAATTCCGGAAACTCCTCCGGAACGACGCGGAAACCATTTAGGGTCTTCACTATCTGCTCTTGATGGGGAAACAATTTAGGAATCTGGTCAGAAGCAGCACCGGTCCGATGATACACCGTACCAACACGAGAAATATTAACCCACAACCATTTATCCTGCCAATTTTTAGGAGAATACTTGGGCTCCGGAATCAGCGTATGGACAGAGGTTCTTCTATAGAAAGCATAATTCTCCCCAGAAGCAGCGAAACGGAAGAAATGCTTGAACACATAGAAATCGGGCACAATACCTAGACCGCGGCACAAAAGCTCGAAAGCCACTATTTTATTGACAGAGTTTAGTGTCAACTGGTGCAAACCGACGTTGTTGCGACGCAAAACTTCACTCATAAAATCTGACATTGGCAGACGATACCCAGCGTCGAAGGTTTTCAGATAAACGCCGGTCTTCCCCTCAGGAGGCAAAGAAAACCCTATGTCGGCACTAGGAAGGAGAACCCCGTCCTCCGGTTGAAAACCATATCGTTCTACCAGAGGACCATAAACGTCGTCAGGAATCTCTTGTCGATCATGTTCTGCCATTTTTAAGAGAGAAAAGGGGGGAGAAGAGCAAAGGAAAGAAGATGGCAGAGGAAAAATAAAAGCAAGCAAGGACGAGTAAAACGAAGAGGGAGAAACCGAAAACCCTAAAAGGATAGCATAAAAAAGAGAGGAAGCGGGAAATTGAAAAACGTTCCTAATGATGGAAACGGATAAGTCGCATCACTCACGTCAACCATAATGACGCCGATTTTCTCGGAAAGCGAACCGCTACTTCTCCAATCTTGCTAGTCAAAACTAGACCACGTCATCGCCTTGACTACCAAGACTGGGGGGACTTGATAGTGTATCATACGGATATGCAGAGCCTCTCACCAGCACGCCAACGGCACGACTCGCCAGCATTCAGACGGACAGCCAGCCGCCAGAGGCCTGGCTGGACCTCACTCGACTCGTTAGTCGCAAATGGCCGATTGCCATATGTACCAATGCCAGAATGACACATCACCCTGTAACGATCATCGTGCGATCCGTTAAGCCACGAACGAACCAGGTGGTCCTCGATCTACCACCTGGCCGGACAAATGAGCCAATCACAGTTAGCGGCAGACGATCGACCAATAAGGTAAATATCCGCTACCAACTGACAAGTGGTCCCCATGCAGGTATAACGGTATATGATGATCACGCCCTTGGTGAGATCATCATCACATATCACCATTGTACTCTCACTCTTTCATACTCAATCCATACTTTCCGACCACCGTGCTAACTTAACCGTAGGAGCGCCCTCCCAGGACCGCCTCCCGGAGTGCGTCTGACCCCATTTCTCTGTTGTGGTGAGCTCATGTAAGAACCCGGAAATAATGGTAAAACCTATAAAATAAACATATGTAAAATTTGGGTTGAACGATGTCGTAATAGTAGAAATTGGTAAAAAATGGCAAAATGGTCATTTGGCATACAAATGACTTCTATGTAAAGAAAATATAATTTTGGGGTAAGAATGAAAGAAAATAAAACTTATAATGTTATAAAATGAGTTATTGTGCCATTTTGGGAAAAATGGAACTAGAGGGGCTAGATTGTCAATAGAGCAAAGTAATGAAGTATAAATAGAAAGAAAAATCTGCACTCTCCTCACTGTAAACTTATTTCAGCCACGAGAGAGTTCTAGAGAGGGCTAGGGAGATCGTTTCATGAAGATTATGAGGAATTGGAAGAAAACCCACTTGGAATTGAAGAATTCCAAGCCCTCTAAGGTTAGTAAACTTGTTTTTAGGGATGTTTAACCCATTTCCCGTGGGTAGGTTACTGTAGCTTCGTGATTTCAGTGGCTAGAGGAGGATTATCCTATGATTCCTAGCATTAATTTGTGTCTTAATTGTTATCTAAACTTAGCTTAACCATTGAAAGTGTTAAAAAATCAAGAAAATGAGAATTTAAGCTCAAGAACCCTAGCTAACGGGTTTGTAAGAACAAGATGGTTATAATGGTTCTTGATAAGTCTAATATGTTAAAATAGAAGTAATAAATTGTTCCTAGTTGATAAATTTGAGTAATTTCAGATTTTGGGTAAAATGTCAAAAATGGAAATTTTTGGAAGAAACTTGGAATCCATGATTCCATGGTTTAAAAACAAGTAAAAGTAGTTGGGTTATGTTTCTAATCACATCTTGATCATTATCCAACATATGGATAACTTAAAATCAAGTTTGGTGATTTCATATGCAATTGAACCCTAGAAATTTGAGTTTAAGATCAAAGTGTTAATTTGACATAAAGAGTTGGTTAGAATGAGTCATAAATGATGTTTAAGTATGAAGAAACCATTAGAAGTGTTTTCCTAAGAGTTTCAATTAATAAAATGAAAGTTTGAACAAAAAACTGAAATTTGTCAGGTGGAATGGAATTGGTGATTCCATGAATGAAACCCATGGAAATGGTTAATGGAAATCATGAATTGGTAATTAAAAAAATATGTTTTGGGTTGTAAAAACCTTAAATTAAATCATCCATTGGTTATATAAGTATATAGATAGAAAATGGACAAAACTTGACTTTAAAATTTGAGTTGATGTGCATATGAGCCTCCTTAGAGCTCTTGTGACATCCTATGGTCTTAATCATTAAGTCATGGACTAAATAAGACCTAATAGAAGTGAAAACATGTTCTTAACATAATAAAGGGTCAATAGAACCTATGGTCAAAAATTGGTGAAGTTTGGAGTTAAAACGAGCCCGATACATGACTTATAGTGCAAAATTTGAAGTTTGAAGGGTCTGGGAGAGTTACACGACCGTGTAACTATTATGGGTAAAGTTACATGGCCGTGTAACCCTCTGGTGAGGGGTAAAGAGCCTATTTTCCCCTAGCCTTGTAGCCTTGGTCTCCAATTGATTCCATAAGTGTTATAGAGCATGAAAACATGAAAAATGAGTCTAAATTGTGTATGTGACTTTCCAAGGGTATAATGGTCAATAAAATGTCATTAAAAGATAATAAGAATAAGTAAAAAGGTGTGTTAAGGGATGAATATCACAAAAATATTGTGATATGAGCCTAGTGGAACCTAACAAAGTAGTCCTTACATGTTATTAAAGTATAACATGTTATTAATAAAGTGTGAATAAACTTCTTAGGTACTTAAGAAGTAAAAGGGCAATGAATAGGAGAGACGAGGACGGGGATAGTTCTAGTTAGACTTCTCTAACTAGTCGAGGTGAGTTTTATGAGGACGTTTTCCTGGTATATAGCAAAATGATATTTTCAGAAAAGAGATTTCCAAATATTTTTAGATACTAAAGTTTGGAAACAGTTTTGAAAGTAGCTCTAAGAGCTAAGTGTTTAAAAGAGATTTTAAAGAAGTTCAGTTTTTTAAAGAGGTATAGTTTGTAAAGTTTTTGAAAGAAGCTCCATATGTGAGCTAAAGCTATTGAAGTTAGTTTTAAAAGTATTTTTGATTAAGAGTTAAGAAGTTCATGAGTTTGAGTCTATTATAAATTGTGTTCCATTTTGACCAATTTGAGATGAAATGAAGAAAGTAAAGAGAAGAACTAAAGCAAAGAAAGTAATAAGAGTCAGTTGTCCGGACTAGGATCACCCACATAATCGGGAGATCTGAAGACACTACTGGGATGGTACCTCCCGTCGAGAAGTAGTTGTCTAGCTTAGCATACCCTTGTGCTTGAATCCGTTCCAAGTCACAAAGGGGAGACAGAGAGAGCATAACCTAGCGGGTGGATCTGTTCTGTCCCGCGAGGGGAGCTAGTAGAATGAATTAAATTAAACTAATTCATGAGTTTCAGTTGGTCACCAGAAAATGAGAAAGAAAGTAGTTTTATTGAAAAAGAAAGCAATTTTGATAAAGAAAGTATTTTTAGAGTTTGAAAGTAAAAAGAAATGAAATTTTGAGATTTGCTACACAAATCAGTTTTAAGCAGGTTACTTGTAATATTTCAAGTTTTGAACAGAAAAGTTTTGGGTCTAAACCCATATTACTCACGAGGCTTTATGTCTCACGTTTATTGTTTTTTTAATGCTATGTACTTAGGTGAAAGGAGCAGAAGTTGAAGTTGGGACCAGTGTATATACAGTAAGTTTAAATTATGGTTTCCTGTATTGAGTCTGTAATACCCCTTCAGAAAAAAAAGTTTGTAAAAAAAAATTAAGTGACTTTTTCATAGTCACGAGTTGTAGAATATTTTTTTAATGTAAACTGTGTTTAAATATGGTTTGAGAAAGGGGAGTTACAGCTCAGGTCCAGGATTCCATCATTCAGGAGACCATTCCGAGACCAGAGTTTACATCAACAATCATATATGAGTAATCAGGTAATCACATGTGATTATAAATGTGAAGAACATAATAATATTCCATGTGCTTTTAATTGTTTATTCTTTCCAGTTTGTGAGCTGGTTGAATCTATTGATTGATAGAAAACGTACAAAAATATATGAGCTATTACTCTCACTTTCACTAGAACTTATTACTCGTTTTCATCATATTCAATAAGTATTGATATTAATTTCATTATATTTGCAAGATATTTCATGATAGTAATCAGTCTCTGCTATCATAACAGAAACAGGATTTTCTTGAAACTCATATAGCAACGATCATGCAATTCAAGATCACTTAATATGTTGAAGACAAGTTGTATAGAGTGATAGCTTAGATAATTTTGTATGTTTTATAACAAACAACAGATTAAACCAACTCAGAAACTGAATAGAATAACCAATTAAAAACCCAAGGCAAATATGTTGGTTATTATTTTATAATCACATGTGAGTTAACAGAAAAATCATATATGAATTACACGTGGGAATCATATGTGATTATATATATGTAGAGTATACAAAATTATTCTAAAATATGAGTTAACACGATAATCACATATGATTATTCATCATATATGAATAATATAGAAAATAACATGTGAGTTAATATGACAATCATATATGAGTTATTAGGTAATCACATGTGATTATAAACCTTTGTGTTTTTCATTGGTTATTCTTTCCAAATTTGTGAGTTGGTTGAATCTATTGTTTGGTATAAAAACATACTAAAACGTCTCAGCTACCACTCTCAATTCGCTAGAACCAGATTTCTCGTCTTCCTTATTGATCTTGAAATTCATTATATTTGCAAGATATTTCAAGATAGTAATCAGCGTCTGCTATCATAACAGAAACATGATTTTCTTGAAACTCATATAGCAACTATCATGCAATTCAATATCACTGAATATATTGAAGACCAGTTTCTGGCTCTAGCGAAAATGAGAGTGATAGCTCAGATGATTTTGTATATTTTTATACCAAACAAGAGATCTAACCAACTCACAAAATAGAAAAAATCATCAATGAAAAACACAAGGAAAATATGATTTAACACAACAGTCATATATGATTGTTTATCATATGTGAATAATAGAAGAAATAATATGTGAGTTAATATAAAAATCATATATGAGTTATCACGTAATCACATGTAATTATAAATGTGAAGAACATAAAACTAATGTAGGCAATCACATGTGATTGTTTATCATATAAGAAAAAGAGAATTTAAATTAATAGACATACCACTAAAAATGTTGCTGGTCCCACATAAAAGGCGGTTTTGCTTTTTGGGTCAAATGAGTTCTTTGTTTTGACCAAGGAGTCAATCAGAAACTTGCACCAATCCAACTCTTTAATGTCGGTTTCTTTTGTGATGTAGTTCAACAGGGAGGTGTTGCATTTCCCCATTGAGCTTGATTCACATAAAGCATTCACCAATATTGCTATGGAGTTGAGTTTTAAGTTCATATCAGCGTTTGTTGTTGATACAATCTTGGTCTTGATGTCTTGTAGTCGAACCATTGACTTGTTTTCGTATTGATCTATCCATTCTTTCATAGGAGGTATCACCATTCTTTCTGTATTCCAGGTCTTCAAATTTTATCTCTCCCATTGGCAAACCAAGTATTGCATGTACAGATTCCCTTGTCACAGGAATCTTTCCATTCTTAACCTTGATTGTGTTTGTTGAGGGGTTGAAATTTTCGAGCACAAATTTAGTCAATGATCCTGGAACATCTGTCATTTTCATTTTTAACAGGGAACCGAAGCCCATCTCTTTTACACACTTCTTTTGTTCTTTGCTCAAGCTTAATACAATAAAAAACAATGCCCCTGGCGAACACCTATTATAATGTAAAACATGTAATTAGATGAATCACATGTGAATCAGATATGATTAAATTATATAATAATTATAAAAATTAGGTTGTTCATTACAAATCATATATGTGTATAACAAAATATATATATTAAATCACATATAATTAATCATTTATGAGTATAACAATATATATATATATATATATATATATATATATATATATATATATATATATATATATATATATATATATATATATATATATATCAAATCACATATGAATTTTTAAAGACATATAATCATATATGTTTTAATCACATATGATTATAAATGTAAAGAGCAGTAAATTTTACCTGTTTCTGATCGACTCGAAGGTTTTTGGGACTTGTTTCCTCTCTTTTTTCAAAGGTTCGCTCTCTTCAAAATCTAAATCTGAATCCAGAATTTCTTGTTGAATTTTCTTTTATGCTTTTCTCTTTTTTAATGAAGCATGATCAGTTTTAGTTATTTCTTTTTCTTTCTTCTTCTCTCTTTTTTCCTTCTTTGATTTTTTCTCACCAGTATCTCCAACATCTATAAGAAATGCAAGAAATACATATATAATTTCATTAACCATTTACGAACAAAATACTGCATTATTAATCATATATGAGTGATAGAAACATTGTAAACCATCATATATGATTTAACATAATAATATAAATCACATGTGAATTGAACCATACCTTTATCATTTTTTTGTTTTGATCTTCTCTCCTTTACTTCTTCTTTTGTTTCCTTTTTTTGTTTTTTATGTTTTTCTTTCACTTCTTCATCTTTTTCTGATATGTAGAAATATGTGTAGTGTTATAAAATCACATATGGTTTAAATAAAGCAAAGCTATAAGTATTAGCACTAATAATGTATAACATCAATCACAACTAAATTGAAACGTACCTTTGTCATTTTTTTGTTTTGACCGTCTTTCTTTTACTTTTTCATCTCTTGTTTCTTTTTGTTTTTGGGTTGTTTTTTAGGCTTTTCTTTGTCTTCTTTATCTTTTTTGTCTACTTGTTTATGGATCGTTTTTTCTGATATGTAGGAATACATGTAATGTTATAAAATCACATATGGTTAAATAAAGCAAAGTTATATCATCTATAACTATACATTAACAAGGAAGGTATCAATCATATGTGAAATGAAGAGTACCTTTATCATTTTTCTGTTTTGATCTTGTTTCTTTTACTTCATCATCTTTTTATTTTTGTTGTTTTTTCTGCTTTTTGCTAATTTTTCTCCTACTTTTTTGCATGTTTGATCGCACGTGAGTTATAGAACTTTTTGGCATGTTTGATCGCACGTGAGTTATAGACAGAATGTACTGCTAATTATATTTTATTTGTAATCAGATTATGTTAGATAAATATATCATATATGACATGTACCTTTTTCAGATATAGCAGGGTCTAAAACTCTTTTTGCTGTTTGTTTAGTCAGTCTGATTTTAAGATTGTCTTTGGTGTTTTTTAATTCTTTTGCTATTGGTTAATCATAAATGGTTAAAAAATGTTATAGGAAATCATATATGATTAAAACTTTTGGAATTATCATAGTCGTGAATCAAATATGATTAAATTATATAAAAATTATAAAAATTATGTTGTTCGTTACAAATCACATATGATTAATCAAATGGTTAAACTTCTGCTTTTTCTTTTTCGTTGGTATGTATTTTTGAATGTATTATATGTATCTGCAAGTAACATCGAGTTAATTAGTATGATAGTATAATAGTCACAAACGAGTGTAGTGTTGGTTACTTTGTGGTTTTCGAATAAAAAAAATTATAAGAATAAGGTTTCGACATTATTGTTGACTGCAAACATTTGTGAAACTGTGATTACTTCGTCGATTTCATATTAAAAAAAGTAGTATAACAGTATAATAATCACAAACGATTGTATTGGTGGTTACGTTGTGGTTTTCGGATGAAAAAACTTATAAGAATAGGGTTTCGACATTATTGTTGACTGCAAACATTTGTGAAACTGTGATTACTTCGTCGATTTCATATTAAAAAAAGTAGTATAACAGTATAATAATCACAAACGATTGTATTGGTGGTTACGTTGTGGTTTTCGGATGAAAAAAATTCAAAAACTAGGGTTTTGGACATCGTATTTTACTGCAAACATTTGTGATTACTTCATTGATTTCGTATAATAGTGGTTTTAGATGAAAAAACATTCAAAAAATTAGGGTTTTCAGGTGAAAAAAAAAACCTCAAAAAAATAGGGTTTTAACTTTGGAAAAAGCTTATACTAAGTCAATTCATACCGTTTTTTGTTGTAGTTCCTTCATCTGCTTGCTTCCGTGTTGACATTTCGATTTTGTATGAACAAATCGTTGCAGTTTTTCACTATGTTCTTTGAGAAAATTAGAGAGAACTAAAGTGAAAAAGGGAAGAAATCGTATGAAATCTGGAGGGAATGATCGTCTAACGTACTAGAGAGATGTGCGTGGGCGGTTGTACGTGACCCTTCCTTCTTTTTCACTAATACCCCCGTTATTTCAAATAGTTTGTGATTTAGGGCCTGAAGATACACATATTTACAAATATGCCACCGTGTTTAATCAGTGGCGTATTTTGTTCTCATGTTCTCAAGTTAATTATTCTCATTTTAACCCTCCCCTATATATATATATATATATATATATATATATATATATATATATATATATATATATATATATATATATATATATATATATATATATATATATATATATATATATATATATATATATATAGAAAACCACTAACTCACAGTTTAATAATATTGTATTTATTTTTAACACTTGTTTTTTATCAAAATAAAATTGTTAAACATATAAAAATATATAATTATCCTTCATTTGCTATTAGATATCAATATTGATATCTTTTAAAGAAAAATTTTTTACGTTATAATATTTACAGTTTAATAACTAGAAATTTTTTTATATTGTGGATATTATAAAACGTATTAAAAATTAAGGAAATTTATTAAGTTTGATGTATTTTCAGATAATAAACAAGTTTGAAAAAACAAAAAACAACAAAAAACAACATCATTCTTAATATGTGAATATCGATTCTCACAGTTCTTAACATTTTAGTGGTTTAAATGAGATGATAAAGTGTTTATGATCCAAAAATGTTATGCTTCAACAAATTTATGATCCAAAAAAGTGTGATTCCAAAATGTTATGATCTTTAATCATATCTTTTATGATTCAAATTTCTATAATTCAAAAATGTTGATACAAAACTTGTTATAAGACAAAAACTTGATTTAATTGAATATGTTATGATCCAAAATTATATGATCTAAAATAATATGATCCAAAATGATTTGATGAAGAATATTATGATCCAAAATAATATGAGCCAAAATATACAGAAAAATACAAGTTTAGTTTATTAAAAAACAAAATTAGGAAAGTATAAAAAATAAATTATGTTCCACTGACAAGCACCACATATTATCGTATCATCGAGTCCGCATTAAGTTCTACAGGCGTGCGAGACACGTCATCGCGTCGCGTCTAATGACAAGGTTTTATGTTTGTGTCGTTAATGAATGAGTGGTTAACAAATTGTCACCCTTATCAGTTTTTTAGTTCCTACCTAATTTTGAATATATATATATATATATATATATATATATATATATATATATATATATATATATATATATATATACATACATACACACATACACACACTCTATGAGACCTGTCGATGGCTGATGGGGACGCTCAAGTCTTACTAATGAGATTCAAAGTGTTGTCTTTTCGTAGCCTGAGTTCAATGTCGCAACAATCATATATAATGGTGGAAACTCCTTAAAAGATTTGCTTTATTCCGAATTTATATTTATATATATATATATATATATATATATATATATATATATATATATATATATATATATATATATATAAACACTTCGGATGTCTAGAAGTACTCAAGTAAATGATCATATTGAATTTTTTAAGTGTAATATCTTTGATATACAAGGTATCAAAGTTAAGATTGATGATGAAGATCAAGCTCTTATTCTGTTATATACACTACCAAATTCATATGAGAATCCATTGATACCATGTTGTATGTAGAATCACGATTACGGTTTAATGACGTGAACGTTTCTTTGGTATTTGAAGAACTAAAAAGAGGCGCTTCTGTTGTGAAGAAGGGTCTGGTTAAGCTCTATTTATACATCAGGTAGAAAAACAGAACAAAATGATAAAAAGAGGGGAACGTCAAATTTCAAATCCAAAGCTTCGACTAAAGTTAACTGTAATAATTACAGGGAACATGAGCACTTCAGAAGAGATTGTCCATAACAAAAGGAAGGAAATTCTAAGAAATAATTAATAAACAATGGTTTTGTTGTTGTTGTTCACGATAATTCTGATAACGACGAGAAAGGTAAAGTTTTCACTATATGCACAACCAGTTCAACAGATCCATGGATCTTGGAGACGAGTGCATCTCACCATATGACATATGCACATGATTTGTTTGATTCCATTAAAGAATGGAATGGCACGATAAAGTTGGGTAATGATCGGATGCATTGTTACAAACGCAATGTTACGTTGCATATCAAGATGTGTGTATACACACACATACACACACACAGATATTTTCGAGAACATTTAACTCCACTAACTTCTAAAACAACACCAATCTCCTTAAAACCACACATATTCTTGAATATTCACCAAAATGAAATTTAAAAAATGTACCTTTTTGGAAAGTGTGTTTATGCATATCATATAGTGCATGTGTGCACGACACAAATATGCATATATGTATACTCTATATATGCATTTTTGTTAAATTTTATATATATATATATATATATATATATATATATATATATATATATATATATATATATATATATATATATATATATATATATATATATGTGTGTGTGTGTATTGTTGTATCTATATGCTTAGAATTATTTTAAAATGATGTTTGCCAATAACATATGATCCTATAGGGTCACACCTTAAGCAAGTTGGCACATATTGAATATTTATTAGTAATATTATTAATAATAAATAATCAACTCTGTATTTAATTAGGAGATAATTATTATTTTATGAAAATGATAAATCAAGATAGTATAAGCTTGTTATTATATCATATAGTATGATTTAATAAGTCATGTACAAGTTTTTGGACACTTTGGTTTCCACTAAACTTTATTAGTTACATAAGTAGATCTAGTTTGTGAAACAAGTTGCTTCTCTCACTATGGCCGAATTTAGTCAAATGAATGGGAGGTTGCTTGCCAACCTCCTTTTTACACACCTTACCTCTTACAAACACCTTACATTTGCATTAAATGAATGCATGGGTCTTAGATTTTATATGTAAGTATATAAGAGAGTGTTTGTCTTCATTTTTGACTAGATTTTCCTTCTCCATGAGAGTAAACCGCCGGCCTCTATATCTCTCCCCCTCTTGCTTTTCCTTTGAAGCTAGTTGCAAGTTTAAGTGGTGTGGAAGTGTTTATCCTTTAGTGCTTAATTGTGTTAAACACTTAGACGCTTAAGAAGTCGCAAATACAAAATGAAACTAGCATTCCATTGTGTCTTACTCTTGTTGGGATACATTATACAGAAACTCTTTCTTGAGTTTTTGCCATCTTCATCAACTCCCCAAAACCAAGTGGGATAAAAAAATGTATACAAAGTTTGTCGTCTTAACATCCTATGGTTGTCAATAATATTTATATATCATGTAATTGGAACCTCTTGGTGGCTTTATGTTGAAAATAAAAAGACTGATCACCACAAATAAAGGTTTTGAAACCGTTTACTGTGTGACAGATATATAAATTAACTATAATATGCGGAATAAATAATAAAACTTGCGGAATAAAAATAAACTTGAAAGCTATAAACGACTGAAAGCTATAAATAATATAAATAATTGTATTTAAATGTCTTAAAACTATAAAGAATGTAAATAACTGTAATTAAACGACATAAAGCGATAAGGAATGTAAATTGCAGTAATTAAATGACTTAAAGCGATAAATAAAATAAATGACTATAATTAAAAGACATAGAACGATAAATAATATAAATAACTATAATTATATAAATATATATATCAAGTAGGTTCGTCAATAGATTGACTGAACTGGGTTACAACAGGACTGTGGAACGACTGGTCTATCAAGTAGGTTCGTCAAATAAATTGACTGAACTGGCTTAGGGTTGGACTGGATTTCTAATAGACCGTGTCTCTATTTGTTCTTGTTTGATGATCTTGGTGATCTTGGTTTTCTTGTTTGATGATCTTGGTGTTCTTGGTGTTTTTCTTGGTGTTCTTGGTGTTTTTCTTGGTGTTTGACTTGGTGTTCTTGGTGTTTTTGTTGGTGTTCTTGGTGTTTTTGGAGAGTGTTTGGAAGGTTGGAAATAAGATGGTGGAAGTTGGAGAGGTTTTTGAGAGAGTTTTGGTTTATAATTATATGTTGTTATGAAAAAATGGTGTAAAATGGTTTATATATGGATTTGTAGAGGTTTTGGGTGAGTTTTGAATGGTTTTCGGAAGTTTAGGGGCTGAAATGGTAACAATTTCCATCAGAAACACGCGGACTTTGGGTCGGGTCGGCGGGTCGGACTTCTGGGTCTGGGGCGCGGGTTGGATGTGAGGTAAAGTGGTTTGGACGTGGGGCGGTTCGGATCGGGTCGTGGAGCGGGTAAGGTCCGCGAAGGATTGTGAGGTGACCGGGTAGGAGGAGGCGGGTACCGGATCGGGGCGACGGGTTGCGTTCTGGGTCGACGCGCGGATCCTGATGTGAGGAGAAACGGACGTCGGGCGGGTCGGTTCCGGATCTGGAGCGGAGGAAATGGGTCGCATGCGGATTGGGCCGGATTCTTTCTTGGGCTGGGCTGGAGGACTTGGGCTGTTGCTGTTTCTTTTTTTAATTTTAATTAAATTGATTTTAAATGGTTTAAAATTCCGAAATAAATTAAAATAAATTACAAAAATTCATTTTTAATTTATAAAATTAATTAAATCTAATAAAATAAATTATTTAGAAATAATATTTCCAATAATTCATTTTAAATAGATTTAATTTTATTTTCTTTTATATTTTTCTTTGTTTTAGGCTTTAAAATTCTTTTTCCATTAAATTGCATCTTTTATCAAAACCAATTATTTAGAAGATAATTAAAATAACTATTCCTCAATAATCAAGTTTAATAAATGATAAATTTAACTCCAAGATTTTTTTTTTAAAATTATTTTCTTATTTTCTCGTTTAATCTCGAATCCTCGCAACCTGAAATAAACTGATAATATTTGTTAGACAAAATAAAAACAGTTCATCTTATTTCAATGATGGTCACATACAAAAACATTTTTCAACAATTTCCCCCTATGTGATCATTGATGAAATAAGGACAGATATAATCACATTAACAATTTTAATATTGAAGATTTGAGATAAAAGTTTTGTCAATGATAAGATATATATAAAACCTTTGTAATCATTTTGAAAGTTTGTGACTTGGTTTTACATATCTTATGTTTTGAAAAAGATTTTGAAGAATGTTTGTTTCCGAATCAAAGTCTCGGGTTCGGTTATCAAAGGGTAGCCATATATGTATCTAAAGAAATTTCTTAAGATTTTATAGCATTATTTATGACGACAAGTGGTCTAACAGGTCAATTCAGATGAACGCTCATAGATATAGCTCACATTTCACTTGGGTGTTTGGTTGTTCTGGCAGCAGAACAAGTTAATGATCACTAAAAATGAGTGATATCTCTCTCTGACGACTCACACTCATATTGGAGGTGTTCATCTATGCTTTTCCTGTAAAGTCACTTAGTCTCATTATTAGATAATCAATCACATAAGACTGGTTTCGGCATTACTCAATGGGTTTCTTCATTCATGCCATTAACGTTCACTCTCTCTCCGTCGGGAAATACATGTAGAGGGGTTTAACAATTTTCATAGTGCAGTTTGCAACTAAGAAACTTCAGTGATGAAGGCTACAGTATCCCGGGAAATCCATTGTTGTTGCAGCTTCTTCTTTGCCTGTTTGTTGATCAATATCGATTTATTGTAAAAAGATATTTTGTTTTATCATTGAGAAGTTGCTACAATTGAGAACAATTTTTTGTTTTTGTTTTTGTTTTTTTTTTTTGAAATAACCATTTGGTTGAAAGTTTTGTTTTGTTTGGTATTTCTTCGGTGAGCGATTTGACTTTCTTGTTGACTCGTCTTTGAGGATTGGATGTTGATAGATATTTGTTTCGCCTTTGATTTTCTTATAAGGATATGTCGTTGTTTGGAGTCTTTCCAATTTTGCGGCTGTCTTCATTTTTGGCTTTTAACTAGGTAGGGATAGGTGGCATAAAAGACATTTTGTCTAGTATGTAAGAAATGAATGTATCGTCCCTGATCATTTTGATATCTAAGCAAAAATGAGACCGTGGCAAGGCATAATCGGATATACCTTATAAGCAATAGTGACACACCTAAGCTCACAAGAAATGAATTCCACAATGATTTAGATCGACGAGGCACAAATTCTCACATGGGTTTTTGTTTTCATCTGAACCTCCTAACCTTATGTCCCTTGATTGTTTAAAATCGTCAATAATGAAATAAAATCGAAGGAAATAAAGTTATATACATTATGAAAAGTAGGAGATTTGAACCTTCACTCCAATTGAGAATCAATATGACTTAAAATCTTCATCGAGCATAAGCATCTGAAAAATTAAGTCAAGAGACGATTAATCACAAGGTTCTATAAAAGCTTATTATGGCAAGTCTTTTATTGTATTTTTGAAAATTTGTTTTTCTGAATGTTTTTGGAAATTTTGGTTATTTGAATGTTTTTGGAAATTTTGGTTATTTGAATGTTTTTGGAAATTTTGGTTATTTGAATGTTTTTGGAAATTTTGGTTTTTAAGGAAAGATATGAAAATTATAAAAATCTAAAATCTTTTTGTCTTTTGAAGTTTTGTAATTTTTTTTATTTGTTTTTTCTTTTTGAATTAAAGTAAACACACGTTTGTACAAACAAAAAGTAAAAGTTTAAGGATGGATGATATCTGGATTTAACATTCCTAGACGGCCTAGGAAGTATAGAAACTTTGTTTCATCGAGAGCCTTAGTGAAGACATCAACAATTTGATCTTCGGTGTTTATGAAGTGTAATTCGATATGACCCTTTTGAATGTTGTCTTTAATGAAGTGATATCGAATATCGATGTGCTTTGTCATGGAATGGTGAACGGGATTGTGAGAAATGGCTATTGCACTGGTTGAGTCACAAAATATGGGAATTTGTGAAACTCTAAAGCCATAGTCACGCAGTTGAGTTTGCATCCATATGACTTGTGAACAACAGCTGGAGGCAGCGACGTATTCAGCTTCTGCTGTTGATGTGGATACACAACTCTGTTTCTTTGAAGACCAACTCACTAGTCGACCTCCTAGGAATTGACAGCTACCAGATGTACTTTTCCTATCTAGCTTGCATCCTCCATAGTCTGAGTCGGTGAAAGCGTTCAGCTGAAAATCAGATTTAGCTGGATACCAAAGGCCAAGTTTGGGAGTGCCTTTTAGGTATTTGAAGATGCGTTTCACAGCAATGACATGGGATTCCATTGGATTTGCTTGGTATCTGGCACAGACACAAGTAGAAAACATAATGTCAGGTCTGCTGGCAGTGAGGTATAATAGTGATCCGATCATTCCACGATATCTTTTCTGGTCAACGGGTTTGCCATTTAAGTCTGCATCGATTTTGTATCCAAAGGCCATTGGGGTTTTGGCAGTATTGGATTTGTCCATTGAAAAGCGAGTGAGTAGGTTTTTGACATAATTCTCTTGGTTGATGAAAATTCCATCAGTTGACTGTTTGATTTGAAGTCCGAGAAAAGTAGTCATCTCCCCAATCATGCTCATTTCAAATTTGCTTTTCATTAGATCTGCAAACTTAACACTCAAAGATTCATCAGTAGAACCGAAAATAATGTCATCAACATATATTTGTACGATTAATAGATGTTTATTAAAGATTTTACGAAAAAGGGTTTGATCGATTGAACCTCTTTTAAAACCTGATTCTTCGAGAAATGTTGACAACGTGGCATACCAGGCACGGGGTGCTTGTTTTAAGCCATAGACAGCTTTCTGCAATTTGAAGCTGTGATGAGGAAAGTTGAGATCTTCAAAGCCTGGTGGTTGTTGGATATAAACATCTCCATCTAACTCTCCATGTAGGAATGCACATTTAACGTCCATTTGAAAAACTTTAAAATTCTTATGTGCAGCATATGCGAGAAAGATGCGGATAGCTTCTATTCTGGCGACTGGAGCATATGTTTCATCGTAGTCTATTCCTTCTTGTTGTGAATAGCCTTTGACTACGAGACGTGCCTTGTTTCGACACACGACTCCTTGATTGTCAGTCTTGTTTCTGAATACCCATCTTGAACATATGATAGTAACATCTGGTGGTGTAGGAACAAGATTCCATACGTCATTTCTTTCGAATTCAGCTAGCTCTTCTTGCATAGCTTTTACCCAGTCTGGGTCTTTGAGAGCAGTATGTATGGTTTTGGGTTCAGTCATGGATAGGAAGGCTCCAAATAAACATTCATTTGCAGTTGCGGCTCTAGTTTGGATGCCTGAATTGGGATCTCCGATGATTAGGTCAGTGGGATGGTTTCTGGTCCATTTTATTAAACGATTTTCTTCCGTTGTAATAATAGGATTTTCAGTATCCCAATGTTCTTCTCCAGTAGTTTCTTCTTGGAAGAGGTTTGAAGGTTCCCCCATAAATGTTGCATTGGGATTGTTTTGGATATTTGGGGATGGAGTGGTAAATTTTGAAGTGGTTAAAGGAGGATTTGGTGTTTGTTCTAATGAGGAAGTATGTGTTTGTGGTTCCCCCTCAACTTGATCTGCAACATTTCTGTTTCTTTGTGGAGTTCCTTCAGTGGGTGTTCCTGTAGGATCAATTTGAGTAGTTAGAATTTCAGAATTATAAGCAGTTTTAGGTTGTTCAAAAAGTAAATCAATATCAACTTCAATGTCTATGTCAGGAGATGGTGTTTGTGGAATTGGATTTTGAAAAATATTATCTATCATTTGTGAACCAAAATGTTCACGATCCAATTTTCTGACATAAAATTCATCGAAGTGGACATCGGTACTTTCTTCAATTACTCTTGTACGTTTGTTCAGTACTCGATAAGCAGCTGAAGAAAATGAGTAACCAAGGAAAATTCCTTCGTCCGACCTTGATTCAAATTTTGAAAGGTGGTCTTTATTATTCTTTATGAAGCATCGACAACCAAAAATATGAAAAAATTTGATATTTGGTTTTCGGTTGTTAATGACTTCATATGGTGTTTTATGAAGATTTTTGTGAATTAAGGAGCGATTTTGTGTGTAGCAAGCTGTGGCAATTGCTTCTGCCCAGAAGTATTGTGGCAGATCAGCAAAGATAAGCATTGATCTTGCAGCTTCGCACAGAGTTCGGTTCCTTCTTTCAACAATGCCGTTTTGTTGAGGAGTGTAAGGGGCTGAGAAGTTGTGTTCGATGCCTTTGTTTTTGAGAAATGAGTCTAGAGTTATGTTTTTGAACTCTAAACCATTATCACTTCGGATTCTTCGAACTGGTCGTTTGAGCTTTAGTTCGATCTGTTTTATAAAGTTGATCATCTCTTCTGGTGCTTCTGATTTTAGTCTTAAGAAAAAGACCCATGTAAATCGAGTGAAGCCATCAACTATGACAAGGACATACTTCTTCCCGTGTATTGTTTGGATTTTGGCGGGGCCACAGAGGTCTATGTGCAGCAATTCTAGTGGTTCTGATACACTAGATTCTGTAATGCTTTTGAGAGAGGATTTGGAAAGTTTTCCCTTTTCACAAGCGGCACAAAGAGTTTCATTGTCGAGCTTCAGAAGTGGCAGTCCTCGAACTAGATCATCGCCGATCAATTTGTTGATGTACCCGAAATTTAGATGGGAAAGGCGGCGGTGCCATAACCAACTAATATCTGTTGGGGCTTTGGATAGCAGACAAATATCGGGTTTACCATAAATAAGATCCATGTCTAGTGGATACATATTTCCGGCACGGTGTGAATCAACAATGATTTCTTTGGAGTTGGCGTCCATGATCAAGCTTCTTTGTTTGGTAAATAGGACATCAAGATCGTTATCGCAGAGTTTAGAAACACTGATGAGGTTGTGTTTCAGGTCATCAACATAAGCAACTTTCTTTATGGTGAAGTTACCATTAGTTATGTTTCCATAACCTTTGATTTTCGCCGTCATGTTGTTGCCAAAGGTAACGTCTTGATTGTTTTGGGTGGGTCTGAAGTCACGAAGGTAGTTTCTGTTTCCTGTCATATGCTTGGAGCAGCCACTATCAATGTACCATGTATCATCCTTGGGTTCTCCAGCATTAGATCCCTGCAATTAGACAGAAATTTTAGGTACCCAAATCTGAATGGGTCCTGGTTTGTTAGCTTTTGCTATTTTGGGTTTGTTGTTCAATGACTTTGGTTTATTGGGATAGAATGGTTGAGGTTTTATTTGATTTATCAAGTTTTCCCAAAATGATATTTGTTTTTGAAAACCAGTGGGTTGATAAAATCTGTGATTTGGTGATGAATATCCTAGATGTGAAGATGCGTTTGAAAAGTGTTTTTCATGTGTAGGATGAGACGGGCGGTTTTGAAAAAGTTTTTGATTATGATTGTTTAGAACTTTCTGATTTGAATGTTTTTGAAAGTTATTTGAACGGTTAAAGGTGATATCAAGAAAGCGGTTTTCATAATGTTTTTGAAAATATTTTGGTTTGGAAACTTGTTTTTGAGATATGACTTTAGGTTGAAGAGGTTTCTTTTGTTTGTTTTCAAAAACTTTTGGTTTGTTAAGTGGGGTTTTGATTGCTTTATTGGTATTTTTGATTTGTTGATTTGAAGAACTAGCAGAGTTTGATTTGGAAACATTGAAATCAGTATCATCTGGGCTACAGTTGATAACTGTTTCATCATCTGAATCTTCCTCATTAACAGATGTGAAAAGATCTGGTAGAGTTGATTCAGAGTTTTCACAAATTATCATGTTTTCTTGATTTTCTAGTTCTTTTTCAAAGGTTTCTCTACCAATTCCTGGTCTGTAACTCGTATCAAATTTTCCAGTACCCAAGGTGTTTGCCTTGGTGAATATATCATCACTGAGTTTTCTGGCAATTTTGATAGATTCCACATTCTGTATCAATCTTTTGTTTTCAGATTCAAGAAAAGTGATTTGGTTTAAAGAATCAGTCAGTTTTTCATTTAAGATTTTGTGTTTTTCAGTTGACTCTTGAAAGTTTTGTGTCAACTGAATGATTTCCATTTCTAAAACTTCTTTTGTTTCAGAAGAAATGACTGATTGATTTTTTAATTCCAATTCCCTTTTCTGAATTAGAGATTGATTTAATTGTTCAAAGACATGATTGTAATCTTCTGATTTTCTTTCAACGTCTCTTTCCAATTTGGTCCTTGTTCTGGTTAATTCTGCAAATTTGAGTTGTAGGGTTTGTAACTCACATTTGAAGATTTCAGAATTAACCACTGTGTCATGGTATTTCTTGAGATCAGCTTCTAAACTTTTCTCAATTTTGGATATATGGGACTCAAAAAGTATTTTAGAAAAACCGAGTTTAGAGATCATAGACCATACCTGTTCTATGACATTTGGAGCTCTTGAAGTTGTACCAACTACGAAGCAGAAGTTGGATTGTGTCGGTTCATTGTCGGCTTCGTCTTCAGAGGTTGGCCAGTATTCCACATTTGGTTCGTGGATTGCCATCAAAGCTCTTTGGTTTTCTTGGTTTTCCTTTTTCTTTAACTCATCGGCTTTTTGAGCGTAGTATGCCGAGTCTTTGATTTTTGTCTTGTTTTTGGCTCGGCACTCTCTTGCGTAGTGATTAGTTCCTTTGCAATTGTGACAGATAATCACTTCTTCATCACTTTCTTCCTTTTGACTTTTGATTGGAAGTCGTTCCGGTGCTTGAGTTTGGATTTGTTGGGAAGATTGGGAGGAGTTTTGTTGGAATCCAAAATTTTGGTTGTTTGAAAAACCATTATTTTGATTATTGTATCCTTGATTTTGGAATCCACGGTTTTGGTTTTGAAGACCGTTGTTTTGGTTATTGTTTTGATGATTTGAGTTGGGATTGTTTTGAAATCCCTGGTTTGAGTTATTTTGGAAAGAGGGTCTTTGCGAATTTTGTCCAAAATAAGGTCTTGGTTGAAAACCTTGGTTGTTTTGACCAAATTGTGGTCTTGGTTGAAATCCAGAATTATTTTGTCCAAATTGTGGTCGGTTTTGAAAATTTGGTTTAAAATTCGATTGACCGAGATTTGGAATAAATCTTTGGAGATTTGTATTTGCAACCAAAGCACACAATTGTTGGTAGTCTGCTTCATCATTTAAATCTGTTTGATCAAAAGAATTGTTCAAAAATGATTGATTTTGAAAAGATGTTTGATTAAAATGATTGGGGTTTTGTTCATGAAAAAGTGTTTGGTTTTGGTTTGATGTGGAAACGAGAGCAAGTGGTCCTCCAAAAGCTGTAGAGGTTGGTGGGTCAATCGAGGATTCATACGATTGAAGTTCTCCGTACAAATTGTATAGAGTTTCCGTATGAATGGCAGGATTTCCCTGAATGATGAGTTTAACCATCTTCCAGCTTTCGTAAAGATTGTTTAGAAATTTGAGATTGATCTCGTGCTGTGTCTTTTTGATGCCCAAGTTATTCAATTTTACCATGATAAAATTGAACCTATCATGTGCATCATGGATGGTTTCTGATGAAAGCATCTTGAAATTATCGAATTCATTTAAAACAGATGTTCTTTTATTTCCAATAATTCTTTGATTTCCACAAAAACGGTTTTTTAAGTTTTCCCAAATTTGATTCGCACTCAACAGTATTATGTCATCCATTTGACTTAAAATACTGTGGGGAATTCCGGACACAAGCTCCTTTTTGGCTTGGAGATTCAACCTTTTCTCGGTTTCAACACGAGTTACTTGATTTGTAGCAAGGGTAGACAAATCCTCTGAAGCAATATATGTTCCTTCTACACATTTCCAAACATTTTCACTTATGGAGTTAAGATGAAGATTCATACGGCCAACCCACGAATTATACTCTTCGGGAATAAGTATGGGTGCCCGTGAACCAGATCCTAAACTGTTAGCAATAGAAACTGAATTCATGTTGGAGTAATTAACAGAAGACATGTTTTTAAGATTTTTAATTTTAATTTAAAAAGAAGGATTTTTTTAACAAGTGATATTAAAATGAAATATTCAAATAAACGCTTATGGAAGGTTTATATAAACGCTAACCAAAAGTATTTGATGAAAATTTCAAAGTAAATCACACGAGCTCTGATACCAATTGTTGAAAATAAAAAGACTGATCACCACAAATAAAGGTTTTGAAACCGTTTACTGTGTGACAGATATATAAATTAACTATAATATGCGGAATAAATAATAAAACTTGCGGAATAAAAATAAACTTGAAAGCTATAAATAATATAAATAATTGTATTTAAATGTCTTAAAACTATAAAGAATGTAAATAACTGTAATTAAACGACATAAAGCGATAAGGAATGTAAATTGCAGTAATTAAATGACTTAAAGCGATAAATAAAATAAATGACTATAATTAAAAGACATAGAACGATAAATAATATAAATAACTATAATTATATAAATATATATATCAAGTAGGTTCGTCAATAGATTGACTGAACTGGGTTACAACAGGACTGTGGAACGACTGTTCTATCAAGTAGGTTCGTCAAATAAATTGACTGAACTGGCTTAGGGTTGGACTGGATTTCTAATAGACCGTGTCTCTATTTGTTCTTGTTTGATGATCTTGGTGATCTTGGTTTTCTTGTTTGATGATCTTGGTGTTCTTGGTGTTTTTCTTGGTGTTCTTGGTGTTTTTCTTGGTGTTTGACTTGGTGTTCTTGGTGTTTTTGTTGGTGTTCTTGGTGTTTTTGGAGAGTGTTTGGAAGGTTGGAAATAAGATGGTGGAAGTTGGAGAGGTTTTTGAGAGAGTTTTGGTTTATAATTATATGTTGTTATGAAAAAATGGTGTAAAATGGTTTATATATGGATTTGTAGAGGTTTTGGGTGAGTTTTGAATGGTTTTCGGAAGTTTAGGGGCTGAAATGGTAACAATTTCCATCAGAAACACGCGGACTTTGGGTCGGGTCGGCGGGTCGGACTTCTGGGTCTGGGGCGCGGGTTGGATGTGAGGTAAAGTGGTTCGGACGTGGGGCGGTTCGGATCGGGTCGTGGAGCGGGTAAGGTCCGCGAAGGATTGTGAGGTGACCGGGTAGGAGGAGGCGGGTACCGGATCGGGGCGACGGGTTGCGTTCTGGGTCGACGCGCGGACCCTGATGCGAGGAGAAACGGACGTCGGGCGGGTCGGTTCCGGATCTGGAGCGGAGGAAACGGGTCGCATGCGGATTGGGCCGGATTCTTTCTTGGGCTGGGCTGGAGGACTTGGGCTGTTGCTGTTTCTTTTTTTAATTTTAATTAAATTGATTTTAAATGGTTTAAAATTCCGAAATAAATTAAAATAAATTACAAAAATTCATTTTTAATTTATAAAATTAATTAAATCTAATAAAATAAATTATTTAGAAATAATATTTCCAATAATTCATTTTAAATAGATTTAATTTTATTTTCTTTTATATTTTTCTTTGTTTTAGGCTTTAAAATTCTTTTTCCATTAAATTGCATCTTTTATCAAAACCAATTATTTAGAAGATAATTAAAATAACTATTCCTCAATAATCAAGTTTAATAAATGATAAATTTAACTCCAAGATTTTTTTTAAAAATTATTTTCTTATTTTCTCGTTTAATCTCGAATCCTCGCAACCTGAAATAAGCTGATAATATTTGTTAGACAAAATAAAAACAGTTCATCTTATTTCAATGATGGTCACATACAAAAACATTTTTCAACACTTTATTAAATTGGTCTTAAGATAATAGTTATTTTAAAATTGCTTCCGTTGCAGCTTAAAATTGTTTTATAAAATTATCATTTTTTGCTTCTCATAACTCATCAGTGGTATCAAAGCCTCTTTTACATGTTAGAAAGATTTATAATCATGTTTGATAACCTTTGATTTTGGAAAATATGCTTGGTAATTCTTTTGGGAAATTTTTTTTTTGGCAACTTGTAGTTTTATAATTGTTATTTTTTATGCAACCATTTTTTTCATGCATTTGGTTGTATAAAGTTGTCTTAGAGAACAAAGTGTTTGTTTGTATATTTCATATAATCTTGATGTGTATAAAAAAACCATTAAGACCATTGTGTTGTATTTTGTTGATATTTATTTATTCATAATATGTAATACATAAGTAGGTATTTTTCATTTGTTTATTTTGGATGTAATAAATAGTTAGACTAATTTTATTCATTTTACCAAATGTAACAAGTTGAAGAAATAATCATCTTTGGAAGATTTTCTATGTCTTAACGACTTAAGACTATAATCCTAACCTTGAGCTTCTACTCTTGGTTTTGGGCTTAATTGTAGTCTTAATGGCTTAAGTGTCATGACCTCTACAACACATGGTGCCTTGAAGTTCTTTTTGCAAGCAAGAGTTGTCTTGGCAAGTGGGAGCTTGAAGACCTTTTGAAGTGTCCCTTAATTCCTTTAGGAATGACTTAATAATAATTGTGATGACTCACAAAATTATTAGTAGAAAATGGCTTGGTTTATACACCTTTTGATGCATGCTTGTGATGTTAAATTTATGTTGTTATATGTTATGTTTTATGTATGGAAATGGTTTGTACATGTTAAATAACATTTTATCATAAATTCACATCACTTGGAGTTTGAGAAATAAATATTTAAAAGATAACGTAAGACTTTTATAAATGATTTTTTATTAAAAGCATTTTAAAACGTTTAAAATTGAGTTTTTTTAAATGGTTTTCATTGTAAAACTTTTAATAGTTAACTTTAAAATATTTAAAATAGTTTAAAATGTATTTAAACTAAATATAAACTCCATGTATTTTATAATAAATAACAGTTTTATTAATAAGACTAAAAATCGATTTATAGCATTATAACGTCAAACTATAATACTAGGTATTATTTTTACGTCGAAACTTTATATATGATGTTATTTTTAAATTTTAAACGTCTTGTGTTGATATTATGTTTTATGCATGGTAAATATGATTTATAACATAATTATCATCACTTGGTTTTGTTTTATCAAATATGAACTTTTATCATAAGATGTATAAAATGAGTTTTATTCTACAAATTCATAAGGTCATAAGATTTTGATTATTAAAAGGAGATTTAAAATAATGATTTTAAAACTCATGCAAAACTCGAAGTCTTAACTATAAAATGAAGTGATATTAAAAGATTATAATCGGTTCTTAAAGTGATCTACCGCTAAACTTTAATATAAGATATTTGTTTGTAATTGATCGCAGTTAACGATTAATAAAACGAAATTTTATTTGGAACATAAAGAACCTTATACAATATATATGATTTTTACAAAAGGGTAATATGAATTGTTGGATGCATGCAATATTCATGAGACCATGTTTTTATAACTATATTTGTAAAACATATATAAAACCTTTCTTAAAAATACAAGTCTATGTCATCCTTTTGAAGAACACTCGCGCATCGTTTGTACGAACTTTGTGGCACAGGGTTGCTTGGATTTTTTTTATGATGTTCGAGGTCGTTTTTGTGCCTTTTAGTGTCAGATGAGTCACCTAGTCACTAGTTAGTTACAATGCTACAAGTTTTTCAAATAGGAAGACTTGATCGGGAATCTTGTGTGATAAAGGTCACCTAAGCATGAGAGGCTCGAGGCATAGATGGGATCAAATATGCCAAGTTAAACAAAAGTTGTTTATGATCCCATCATATAGGAATTACATTTGATGAAGTTGGTAATCGCCACCTACCAAGTTAGATTAACTGGATGGATAAAGGTCACCTAACCATTACTTGTTTCGTAACTTGGATCATAGACTTTAATAAATTAATGATTTAGAAACAATAAAAGGTATTAATTTTCAAAGACTTAATTTTGAAAATACTAAATGAAATTTTGTTAAATTCTGTAAATGACTACTAATACTCTTACGCCCCTGTACACCCTCACTCACACTCTCTCTTGTTAAGTTTCAAGAGATAGCAACATTTGATGGTTATAATTTATGCTACTGGTATAATTCCTTGAGATTTTTTCCCCAAGTATAAACAGAAATTATACTGAAATGTCCCATTCCTGAACAACCTCTGCTAACCAGTATGTTGTTGGATTAGGTGTCTAAGCCATGACTTATAATTTTTATTTATCTTATTAATAGAAACAAAGTCCATTTGGGTTGCCCTCATAGCTGGAGGTTTGGTAGAAAGTTCAGTAGAGAGAAAGGTTGATTTATTAAATGTTTAATAAATCAATAGAAATTAAATAAATAGTTTATTAATATATTAAAGTGATAATATATTAATTAGAAACTATATTAATTAATTAGAAATTAATCTAGAATTAATTAGATTTAATTTAGTGATTAATTTAATTAATTAAAGGTGCAGGGACTGGTTTTGTAATTACTCAATAGTTGAGTGATGACTGGCCAGGTGGTGGTAAAGTTGGCGAGATTTTAGAGGGAGCCTCTATAAATCTCGAAACCCTAATTAGGGTTTAAGGAGGCTTGGTCCATTTGATAAAAGGCTTGTCAAAAGTTGGGCTCCTCTAGGGTTTTGACTGTAGCACCTGGAGGCTATAAATAGAGCTCCCTAGGGAACCCTAATGCTACGCCACCTGTTACTCAGTTTCTCTTGAATTATGTACTTCTCTTCTTGCATTGGGTGTGATCTCATTTGAGGCAGGACAATTGTGCTGCTAGCTTCAAGATTAAAATATAATGTTGGTTTTTCTCATCTAATTCTTTAGAAAATAATTGTTGGTCTTTAGGTTTTTGTTATATGTTCAATATTATAAAAACATAGATCCTTTTCTAGGTTGCATGTGAACTTAGGATTATTGGTTCATAGATTGCAGAAAACCTTTCAGTGGTATCAGAGCTTTGGTTGTTTTTCTGATTAAATTGCTATAACTACTTTGTATGATAAAGGGTTTAATCAAAAATTAAACCCTTGGAGATGGCCAAATAGACAAGGTGGCTAGGGTTTTTATTTGCGATTTCCATATGTTAGGGTTTTGCAGGTTTCTTAATTTTGGTAATTGTGATTACTTAAAAAACTGTAAACCTTAAACCCTTTGCTTGCAATTTTCGAAAATTAGGGGTTTAAGATAGGATTAAATTAATTTGATTAATTTGTGATGCCTATCTATATTTAATTTATTTAATTAATTGTTTAATTAAAAGATAAATTAAATCGCTTAAAGGTTTAAATTTAATTTTTAAAATTAAATGTTAATTTGCGAAAAAATTAAAAGATTAAACCTAAAATATTTTCAAAGTTTAAAATACATCTTATATATATTATAATTAATAGTTAATATTATATATAAGATAAATTGGTTAGTCATACCGCTAGTAGGCCTCATTCACAAAGCTGACCTATAAATAGGGTATAAGGAGACTGCCTATAAAATGGTAGTCTAATGGGTGTCCACTCTCACCCACCGATCTCCTAGCCAATGGAGTGTCGTTAGCCAAACGGGTTTGATAGGACCACTTAATTCTCATTAAAAGTATAATGCTATTGTTGAAAGTACTAGAACATTTCATAAAAATCCCAATCTAGTTACTTTAGGAAAAATGTGAATTGATGCTAATCCATGAAATTGCACATTGCACTTTATGAAACATTTGTGGAGCGTGTGTGGTTTACCGGCACACCAATAGGGGTTCATAAAGAGTTGCAATGGGTTTCTCAATCTTACCATTGTTGATGGAGCGTGTGTGGTTTACCGGCACGTCAATTAGAGATGGTAATTGACTTTGAGAGTACCAAGCTAATTTGCATGGTTATTCACATCCAGTTTGTGATCCTCGGTATCCCAGTCACAAACAGTGGAGCATATCCGAGATTAAACATGCTATTGAACAGTTCAATAAATCTCAAAAGAACTAGGAATTCCATTATAATATGATTATCTTCCGCGGTGGAATTGGCTGAATCGTCATTCGCCTACCTTCATAAATTTTACAATTAGATTACGGCATCCCTCTTCCTAATTGTGAATTGTTATAGTTGGGTCCTAGCCTTATTATTATATTGGGTTAATATTAAGGATCATATATGTATCTAATTAAAAACTACCTTCTTTTATAGATGTCTTCTGCTGAACAATCCGTTCTCCACTCAAACTCCAGTAACATCACTTCCATCCTCTCGTTGTGTTCTAAAGTGACATTGGATGGCACGAACTACAACGACTGGATCAGAAACATAAAAATGGCTCTGCGGTTTGAGAACAAGGAGTATGTTCTCGACACTGAGCTTGTTGAAGTGGACCCTGTAACACCCGGCTTTTAAAACAAAAACACCCCTGAAAATTTTTCATTTAAATCAAAGATTTCAATACATAAAACCATAAAAAGGGGTATATTTTATTAAAAACGGGTACAAGTGTATCATGGAGAATATAAAATACCATAATCTCCTTTGAAGCCGGGCTGCTACTGACAGCATCTATAAGTCCCACTTCTTTAGTCACGGACTCTATCTTTTCCCTTATCAGGATCATGCTAACCTGCAGGGACATTTAACAAATAACGTGAGCTATAAAGCTCAGTGAATAATCGTATCTACAAATAACATGTATAAAAATACATTCATATATCTGTCTGGATATCGGATCCAAACTCCTAGCCTTACTGGCTGACCGTATGTCTCTTAGGATTTCACATCCTACTTCATAGCCTTACAGGCTGTCATTTGCATACATTTCTGTCCCATATTTCATAGTCATAATTGACCGCACCATATATCATGACTATATAAGCCGCACCATGTGTCGTAGCTATATAATCTGCACCAAAACATTTTCAATATACAAGTCATAGCCCTAAGGCCGCACCAACAGTTTCGTCATTAATTTCATAGCCCAAAGGCCGCACCAGCTGGGTTCAATAACCCGATATCATGGTCATAAGACCGCACCATTTTCATATAGCAATATCATGGCCATATAGGCCGCACCAGTTGGATATAACATCCAATATGATAGCCAGAAGTGGCCGCACCATTTAATAACGTTTTGTATCATAGTCATTTATGGATCACGGGTTTACCCCGCTTTTACCTAGACTCACGGCTCCGTTCTTGTCATTTCGTTGACTCACAGCTTACCCGGTATTGTCTTTATAAAGTTGACTCACAGCTCCGTTCTTGTCTATTCCAGACTCACGGCTTATCTGGTATTGTCATATCATTGACTCACAGCTCCGTTCTTGTCTATCGCAGACTCACGGCTTATCTGGTATTGTCAAATTTCGTCCCCCAAATCTGTTTCAATCTGCAACAGTCCAATCAATACATATCATATATGATATAAGTGAGATTACTCACCTGTATACTAGCTGCATTTAAATTCCGGTTGTTTCTTGCCTTTACGTGCACCACAACCATTTGTCCCATACCTAAATATTCATTTATATACCAAATGATCGTAGGTTAGTCACCATTTCAGTTGACTCTACTACACAAGAGTCCAATATAATACAATTGGGGACCATTTCCAATCATTTTTGAGCAATAACCATCACTATAAAAATTTAATACACTTCCTGAAATACGCGTATTCTACTATAGTACCTTCGGGAGGTCGTATTCTCATTTTAATAATTTTCCATGAAGTTTCATACCATTTTAGACTTATGTTTAAAATTTCAGATCAAACGGATAAGCCTAGCATCAAAATCAAACTTGGAAATTGCTCAAAATGTTAACAGGAGGTTTTTGGCATTCTGTCGCGACCACGCGTCGCGACCTACAGTGTCGTCGCGTCGCGACTGCTGGGCAACAGTCCAGAACTCCCGATTTTTATGCTACAAATTTCCATTTTCTCATATTAACTGCTTAATACTCTGCTTAATCGATAGGGGTTTGTTCCAAGACCAAAACCCTTCATTTACTTCAAGTTTTAAGCCATGGTAATCATAGATTTCAATCATTTTCAAACAATTCCCGTTTTTGCATTATTACACCAAAATTGAAATTCTTTAAAACCAATCACTTAGGAATGTCTTAATACATCCTAAATGATATTTAGGACTTAACAAAGCCATTAGAATTACCTTAATCACACCAATTCATGATTTAGGGTTCTTGAGCAACATTTCAATTTTTTCAATAATAGCAACCTACTTTGCTGTTTTTAACATATGTTCTTACTACTAAGAACAAATTTGATATCAGAAATCATATAAGTTTCTTGGACTATAACTGAAATTTCAGTTCCAATTTCATCCCAAGAAAACCAAATCAAGAATACACACAAAACTTAGGTTAGAACTTTCTTACTAACCTTTTAATGTGAAAATCTTCAAACACTTGCTTCAAATCCCTTAAATCCTTCTTCTCCCGTGGCTGATTTTCAAAAATTTCATCTTCAAGAAACTTCCCGTAGCTTCAAAGTGTTCAGCCCCAAATGGAGAGTCAACTCTCCTATTTATACTTCCAAATTTTACAAATTCAGTCCCTAAGTTCATTTTCTTGAACTTTTGGCACTTTCCTCATATTTTATCACATAAGAGCTACATTTCTTACATTTTTACCACAAGTAAATAATATTTTTACATAATTGGTCCTTTACTTGGTCAAATGACCAAATTACCCTTTTATGGTAAAATGACCAATTTACCCTTTTTTACTAGAATTAACTTTCAAATACTTTTCACAAGTATTTGGTGTTACAAATTCTCCCCTCCTTCAAAAGATTCCGTCCCCGGAATCATACAAACAAGCAAGGGAAATTCTTTCTCATTACACTTTCGGTTTCCCATATCATGTGGAAACCTCTATGGTATTGCCAAAGCACTTTAACCATGCTAGTCTTCTTATTTCACTTATCATTCCTCCGGTTGTCCCGGTATCTTACCTCCTTATCCACCTCATTTCAACATGAGGGATTCGTTGGAATTCATCATTCTATGTTCTTCAGAATGAGATCCATAGAAAAATTTATAAATATCTTGAAGTTCATCAAGAAATTTCGATCATTACATCACAATTCTTACTCTTTGGAATCTATGAAAATATCAAATAAAACAAGGATTTAACTTTCCTTTCGTCACAAAACAGATTTTAGTCTTTCTAAAGGATTACTTTGAGTACTACCATATTCCTTTACTTGAAATTTCAACGGTTTTTACTCAATGATCTGCATACCACTTTCACAATTTCTTAACCATTCTTTAAATTCGCTCGTATTCATCAAGTCTTCTTTTCGGTTTATACCATAATCTAGAATCTTGCCAACGGCTTTTTCATTACTTCCATTTATAAATCGGAGGATAACACGGTACTCCATGCAATACTTCATACAAGCCATTAAGATACTAGTATGTAAACTGTTATTTCTTGCAAAGTCTATCAAAGATAGACGATCTTCTCATCTTCACTAGGTCTGTTATGCAATTTCAAGCATATATTCTAGAGTCTGCATCCTTATGTCGCCTCGTCCATCAATATACGGTACCTTTGAATTAATGATTTCTAATGACTATACCAAAACCGAAGAATAAATATACTATTTCGACCCAGTACAATCAGCGCCGATAACTCACGTCGATTATTTACTCTATCTATGTAGCTTTTCACTACTTTTCGATCTAAATTTCTTCACTAGTCGGTATAAATTTACACTGATTTCATCGATCAATCTGCAATTACCCATATGGTATCATCCCCATGCGGTACTTGCAAAGACTTTATTACAAAGTCTATCATAATATCGTCCCATTTTTTTTTTCTTTGAGACCGGCAATGGCTAAATTTTTTCGTATGCTTCTAATGGTTTGACATTACTTGCACACAAGTCAAACACTTTTTCACGTATCTTTCAATATCTTTCTTCATTCCCGGCTACCAATACATAGGTTTTATCATCCTATACGGTTTGGTACTGCCCCGAGTATATTGCATATCTACTACAATATACATCTTTTAAGGACAAATTCCATATCTCGCTCAATTTGAAACCCACCTACTCAACCACCAAGGGTTTTCAATCTCCGTGAGTTTCTAACTAGCTTCTTTCGATAGCTAATCATTCATTCACTTTTCACGTTTTCAGACTTGCACACTTCTTCTTGTGCTACTTGAATCAATTCGGGTAATCGATTCGCCATACTCATACACGTGTATGTAATCTTCAAAGGATATTCTTTTCAATTCAATGCATCTATAGCTACATCTGCCTTTTCAAGATGGTACAAGATTTCATACCCGAAATCTTTAAGTAACCCATCTATCTTTGCTATCTCATATTTAGCTTCCTTTTTGATCAATTAAGTACTTCAAACTTTTATGATCCGTAGAAACAGTAAGCTTTACACCATACAAGTAGTGTCTCCAAAGCTTAAGTGCCAAAAATCATAATTGCTACGGCAATGTTATGTACCCAAAATTAACTCTGGATGCATTTCTGTAAAACAAATTATCTTCTCCGCTTAGCGATAATGCTAACACCGGAGCTTCATACGGGGTTTATTTCAACCTTTGAAAAGATACTTGTGGTCTTTCTACCCACTCAAACTTTTCACTTTTCTTGTTCAACTTTAGTCAACTAGACCGTAATCAAGGAGCAGTTTTCTACAACTCTCCTATAGTAATTTGCCAATTTAAGGAAACTACAATTTTAGTCAGATTCCTCAGGCAGTTCCCGTTTTATCACAGCATTACTTCCACTGGATCTACTTTATCATCTTCGGCATTACTATCATGCCCGAAGAATTGAAACTTCTTTTAGCCAAATTTTCATACTTGGAGAACTTCATATACCACTTTACTCAGCGAAGTAACTCCAATATCTGGTACCAATGTACATCATATTCAATCTGATTTCGAGAATATCAGATTCTCGGTAGTCAATGCACATACACATCAACTTATCTTTCTTCTTTTCAAACAAGATAGGGCTTCACACGATGACCCATTCGGCCATATGAAACCCCAATTCAAATCAATTTCTTCTAATTGTTTTCCCACTCTGCCATCTCTGCAGATGCTAATCGGTACGGAGCCTAAATAATAGAGACGGCTCCCAAAACCAGTTTAATCATAAACTCTTATCATCAGTCTGGCGGAAATTCTGGAAGTTCTTTGGAATAAACATCCGAGAATTCATTTAAAGTTTTACACTTTTACCGCCGCTTTGTTTAGCTTGGCCAATACTGCATATGCCAACTAAAACATCCTTCCTTTACTAACTCTTTTCCAAGTTTAAGCAAAGGAAAATAACCGGTATTCTCAACAACGGTCATTTACCGTGGATTTTCCTCCATTTCATTTCTAATTTTAGAACCATAATGTTCTTATTTCTCTACAATTCATGTTAGCATCATTCATTGCTAACCAATTCATACGCACAATTACTTCAGATTCATTGGTAATCATCGGCTTCAGATTTATAGGGAAAAATGGTCTCGTAAATCCTAGGCAGACTACCTTCCAGGTGTTCAATATCTTGAACATATTTGCTAACTGCTATAGCTACTTCCAAAATTTCATCCATAATCGTTGATGAAATATTCAAACAAGACATCAAAGTCACCGATCCCAAGCACAGCTTTATGGATCAAATATAACATATACGGGGATTATATTCAAAGTAAATATATCTGAGACCATATCAGTCTACTCACGAGTTTCTTCCACAGTCTGCTGGAATGCTCATGGTATCACTGCTCCTTCTCAACCATTCGTTTCTTCTTTTTTTTCTCCCCGTTCTTTCCTGGGTTTATCACCTGTTACTTCACATTTAGCATGTGAACATTTCATAGGAAAGTGTTCTATAGCTCCACGCTGGAAACACTTCCATTCCATCCAACAGGCTCGAGCAATATGCTCATGTTTTCTACAATTTCAGTAATTCAAGGGTAGAGTCGCAACTCTACAAATTTTTTGAGTGCTTTTCCTGCACTTCCTACACCACATCACCTTTTTCGTTTTGGTCCCTTCCTTACTAGGTTAGACCTGAATCGTGTTAACTTCTTCTGAAGCGTCCACTAATATTTTTCTGCTTTTCTTGTAGTCTCAACTACTTTTCTTTCACCTTGAATATCAGTCAGGGTGAGCAACCAATTTCTTTTTCTAACCACATCAGCTACTATTGCTTGTCATGTGGATTTTTATACTACTTGTCTCGTTGCCCCTCGTTCAATGGAGCCTTGAAAAAAAAAAGGCTGGTCCACCATTTAAAGCTCCACGCCCTAAATTCCTTCCAATAATATTCGCTGCTCATACTTCGTATACGTCAGAAGTCAGCAACGGTTAGGTTATATATGTATAATAACAACTTATATACACCTAACTATACACCATATCTGCTATCTCAAGGTTTAAGTTCAGGAATCTACTCTATAGACACCTAGTTCACTTAAACCACGGCTCTGATACCAACTTGTAACACCCGGCTTTTAAAACAAAAACACCCCTGAAAATTTTTCATTTAAATCAAAGATTTCAATACATAAAACCATAACAAAAGGGGTATATTTTATTAAAAACGGGTACAAGTGTATCATGGAGAATATAAAATACCATAATCTCCTTTGAAGCCGGGCTGCTACTGACAGCATCTATAAGTCCCACTTCTTTAGTCACGGACTCTATCTTTTCCCTTATCAGGATCATGCTAACCTGCAGGGACATTTAACAAATAACGTGAGCTATAAAGCTCAGTGAGTAATCGTATCTACAAATAACATGTATAAAAATACATTCATATATCTGTCTGGATATCGGATCCAAACTCCTAGCCTTACTGGCTGACCGTATGTCTCTTAGGATTTCACATCCTACTTCATAGCCTTACAGGCTGTCATTTGCATACATTTCTGTCCCGTATTTCATAGTCATAATTGACCGCACCATATATCATGACTATATAAGCCGCACCATGTGTCGTAGCTATATAAGTTGCACCAAACATTTTCAATATACAAGTCATAGCCCTAAGGCCGCACCAACAGTTTCGTCATTAATTTCATAGCCCAAAGGCCGCACCAGCAAGGTTCAATAACCCGATATCATGGTCATAAGACCGCACCATTTTCATATAGCAATATCATAGCCATATAGGCCGCACCAGTTGGATATAACATCCAATATCATAGCAACAAGTGGCCGCACCATTTAATAACGTTTTGTATCATAGTCATTTATGCCTCACGGGCTTACCCCGCTTTTGCCTAGACTCACGGCTCCGTTCTTGTCATTTCGTTGACTCACAGCTTACCCGGTATTGTCTTTATAAAGTTTACTCACAGCTCCGTTCTTGTCTATTCCAGACTCACGGCTTATCTGGTATTGTCATATCATTGACTCACAGCTCCGTTCTTGTCTATCGCAGACTCACGGCTTATCTGGTATTGTCAAATTTCGTCCCCCAAATCTGTTTCAATCTGCAACAGTCCAATCAATACATATCATATATGATATAAGTGAGATTACTCACCTGGATACTAGCTGCATTTAAATTCCGGTTGTTTCTTGCCTTTACGTGCACCACAACCATTTGTCCCATACCTAAATATTCATTTATATACCAAATGATCGTAGGTTAGTCACCATTTCAGTTGACTCTACAACACAAGAGTCCAATATAATACAATTGGGGACCATTTCCATTCATTTTCGAGCAATAACCATCATTATAAAAATTTAATACACTTCCCGAAATACGCGTATTCTACTACAGTACCTTCGGGAGATCGTATTCTCATTTTAATAATTTTCCATGAAGTTTCATACCATTTTAGACTTATGCTTAAAATTTCAGGTCAAACGGATAAGCCTAGCATCAAAATCAAACTTGGAAATTGCTCAGAATGTTAACAGGAGGTTTTTGGCATTCTGTCGCGACCACGCGTCGCGACCTACAGTGTCGTCACGTCGCGACTGCTGGGTAGCAGTCCAGAACTCCCGATTTTTATGCTACAAATTTCCATTTTCTCATATTAACTGCTTAATACTCTGCTTAATCGATAGGGGTTTGTTCCAAGACCAAAACCCTTCATTTACTTCATGTTTTAAGCCATGGTAATCATAGATTTCAATCATTTTTAAACAATTCCCGTTTTTGCATTATTACACCAAAATTGAAATTCTTTAAAACCAATCACTTAGGAATGTCTTAATACATCCTAAATGATATTTAGGACTTAACAAAGCCATTAGAATTACCTTAATCACACCAATTCATGATTTAGGGTTCTTGAGCAACATTTCAATTTTTTCAATAATAGCAACCTACTTTGCTGTTTTTAACATATGTTCTTACTACTAAGAACAAATTTGATATCAGAAATCATATAAGTTTCTTGGACTATAACTGAAATTTCAGTTCCAATTTCATCCCAAGAAAACCAAATCAAGAATACACACAAAACTTAGGTTAGAACTTTCTTACTAACCTTTTAATGTGAAAATCTTCAAACACTTGCTTCAAATCCGTTAAATCCTTCTTCTCCCGTGGCTGATTTTCAGAAATTTCATCTTCAAGAAACTTCCCGTAGCTTCAAAGTGTTCATCCCCAAATGGAGAGTCAACTCTCCTATTTATACTTCCAAATTTTACAAATTCAGTCCCTAAGTTCATTTTCTTGAACTTTTGGCACTTTCCTCATATTTTATCACATAAGAGCTACATTTCTTACATTTTTACCACAAGTAAAAAATATTTTTACATAATTGGTCCTTCACTTGGTCAAATGACCAAATTACCCTTTTATGGTAAAATGACCAATTTACCCCTTTTTACTAGAATTAACTTTCAAATACCTTTCACAAGTATTTAGTGTTACAGACCCCGACATAGATACTCCCGAGGAAGTTGCCTCATACCAAAAACACTGTGATGATGCCACCAAAGTGGCCAGCATCATGATTGCTACAATGAAACCCGAATTGCAAAGAATCTATGAGGACTACTGGCCCTATGAGATACACAAGGACGTTGCAGAAAAGTTCCGCAAGCGGGCGCGTGTCGAGAGGTGCAAAGTGGTGAAAGCCTTCACTAACAGCAAGCCAAAGGATGGAGAGTCCGTCTGCACTCACGTGCAAAAGATGCAAGGTTACGTGGACAGGCTGAGGAAGCTGGGTATGCTAGTCGATGAGGCGTTGGCCATTTACATAGTGCTTAACTCCTTACCGAGTTCTTATGACCAGTTCACACTGGCGTATCATTTGAACAACACTCAGGCCTCTTTGTCTGAGTTGTACAACATGCTGCAGACTGCAGAAGATGGGATGAAGGGTAAAAGTGTACCCTCAGTGAATCAGCCCATCCTGGCTATTGGTCATGGCAAAGGAAAGAAACGGAAGGGCCCTCCCAGTCAGAATTGGAGGGAAAAGGTTCATGTCGGGTCATCCAGTAATGGCCCGAGACCCAAGTCTTCCAGCATTCCTCATGTCACCAACCCCAAAGATGCCGACTGCTTTTATTGCAAAGAAAATGGTCATTGGAAGAGGAGCTGCTCGAGATACTTGCAGGACGTCAAGGATGGCAAAGTGAAACCGACGTCAGCAGGTATATACAATATCTCTAAAAACTCACCATCTTTCAGTTCTTGGGTCCTTGATACAGGATGTGGTTTTCACATATGTTCTGATTTGTAGGGCCTAAAGGAAAACAGGGAGGTGGAGCACGGTAAGTTGAACATGATCATGGGCAATAGGAGATCATCTCCTATTACCAAGATCGGTGTCTATAGTTTAGTGCTCATTAGTGATGTTAGTTTATATTTAATAAATTGTTGGTATTCGCTAGAAATGGCAAGAGACATAATTTTATTTCATGCATTGTTCAAACAAGGATTTCAGTTTTCTTTTGACAATTTGAATGGTTCAATTTCTGTCTTTAAGAATGGTGCTTTTATTTTTACTGCTTTGCCTTATGATGGTGTGTATGAAACAGTGACATGTGTTGACAATTTAGGACATAGTGTACTTTATATTGATTCTTCTAGTGTTTTAGAAAAGGCGTGCTTGTGGCACTATCGTCATAGGCACATTAACAAGAAACGCATCGCCCAACTCCAAAAGGATGGAGTGTTGGAATCATTCGATCTCAAGTCTGATGATGTATGTGAATCTTGTCTTTTGGGCAAGATGACTAAGTCACCTTTCAAAGGGTCTTTTGAAAGAGGTGAAGGTCTGTTGGACATCATACACACAGATGTGTGTGGTCCCTTCAGATCAACCATAAAAGATGGCGTGCGGTTCTATGTGACCTTTACTGACGATTATAGTAGATATGGGTATATCTACTTAATCAAGCACAAGTCAGATACCTTTGAAAAGTTCAAAGAGTTTAAAAACGAAGTTGAGAATCAATTGGGCAGGAAGATAAAGATGCTTAGATCCGACAGAGGCAGTGAGTATCTTAGTATCGAGTTCATTGACTATCTTAAGGAATGTGGAATTGTTTCACAGTTATCACCTCCTAGGACACCACAGCTAAACGGTGTTGCTGGGAGGCGTAACCGAACCTTGTTAGACATGGTTCGTTCCATGATGAGTCGAGCTTCACTTCCCATCCACTTCTGGGGGTATGCCTTAGAGACTGCCGCCCATATCCTCAATCTTGTCCCTACTAAGGAGGTTGCCAAAACACCTCATGAGATGTGGACGGGGAAAGTTCCCTCGTTAGCACATATCAAGGTCTAGGGTTGTGAGGCTTTCGTTAGACAAGAGACTCAAGACAAACTCAAAGAAAGAAGTGAAAGGTCGATTTTCATCGGATACCTCAAACAGTCTTTTGGATACTTGTTCTACAGACCGAGGGAGGACGTGGTCTTTATAGCGAGACGAGGAGTCTTTCAAGAGAGAGCTCATATCCAAAGAGGACAGTGGGAGCACCATTGACCTTGAAGAAATTGTTGGATTAGGTGTCTAAGCCATGACTAATAATTAGTATTTATCTAATTAATAGTAGCATAGTCCATTTGGGTTGCCCTCATAGTTGGAAGATTGGCAGAAAGTCCGGTAGAGAGAAAGATTGATTTATTATGTGATTAATAAATCAATAGAAATTAAATAAATAGTTTATTAATATATTTAAGTGATAATATATTAATTAGAAACTATAATAATTAATTAGAAATTTTTCTGGAATTAATTGGAATTAATTTGGCAGTTAAATTGATTAATTAAGGTGCAGGGACTAAAACTGTAATTATTCAATAGTTGAGTAAGTGACAGTTGAGTGAGTGAGAGTGGTGAACGAAATTATATATGGAAACATATATATTTTCGATTTTGATAATGAGGATAAAAGGGTTTGAATTATTAAGATAAAGGCTCATCTTAATTTGAATTCAAAAAGGTTTATCTTTAAGGTTTATCTGATCACCATTTGGATCCTATAAATAGGGAAGCTCACCCTAACCCTAGAGCCACGATTTTGAAGCTCTCTAAGAAGGTATTTTCGGCCAACAACTCCAAGCTAGGGTGTGACTACATTTGAGGCAAGAGGTTTCTGTTGCTTTGCTTCCAAGATTCACTAAAGGTTGGTTTTTCTTGATCTTTCTTTTAGTTTAATTCTTTTTGGGCCTTTTAGGAATTGTTATATGTTTAACTAGAAGAAAAACTTAGATCTATATATGTTGCATGTGAACTTAGGAATTTTAGTTCATAGTTGCAGAAAACCTTTCAGTGGTATCAGAGCTATTTGGTTGTTTTTCTTGTTAAATTGCTATAACTGCTTTCTTGAAAATTAGGGTTTAATTGTTTATAAACCCTAATGTGGCCAATTTCGAAATTTAGGGTTTGTTTTAGAAACCCTAGCCCCTCCCCTATGATTTGGCGATTTTTTGTGGATTAGGTTAGAAGGTATTCTATTTTTGGTAACTTTAAATTGTTTAAAAGATAAACCTTAAAACCCTTTATCCTAAAAATCGAAATTTAAGGGATTAGGATAGGTTTTAATTAATTTGATTAATTTGATAAAAACCTATCTACTTTTGAATTAATTTAATTAATTGGTAATTAAAAGATAATTCAAGGATTTAATTTAATTTAAAATTTAATTGCATTAAATTGGCGAAAATTAAATAGATAAATCCTAAAATATTTTAAAATGTTTAAAATATCAAATTTAATTAATTTAATTAATTGGTTAATTAAAAGATAATTAAAATCGATTTTAAGGTTTAATTTAATATGAAATTTAATAGTTTAAATTGGCAATAAATTAAAAGATAAACCAGAAACAATTTTTAAAATGGTTTAAAAAATTACATCTTATATATATTATAATTAGGGAGTTATTATTATATGTATAAGATTAAAATGGTTAGTCAAATCATTTGTAGGCCTCATTCACGAAGCTGGTCTATAAAGTGGGTATAAGGAGACTGCCTATAAAATGGCGGTCTAATGGGTGAACACTCTCGCCCACCGCTCGCCTGATCAGTGGAAGGTCGTTAGCCGAACATGTTTGATAGGACCACCTAATAATCACTAAAAGTTAATGATTCAAAGTACTAGAACACTTAATAAAATCCCAATCTAGTTACTTTAGGAAAAATGTGAATTGATGCTAATCCATGAAATTGCACATTGGACTTTATGAAACATTGGTGGAGCGTGTGTGGTTAACCGGCACGCCAATTGGGGTTCATAAAGAGTTGCAATGGGTTTCCCGGGTATTATCATTGTTGATGGAGCGTGTGTGGTTTACCGGCACATCAATTAGAGATGATAATTAACCTGAGAGTACCAAGCTAATTTGCATGGTTATTCACATCCAGTTTGTGATCCTCAGCATCCCAGTCACAAACAGTGGGGCACATGCGAGATTAAACATGCCATTTAAAAGTTTAATGAATCTCATCAGAACTAGGAATTTCATAAGATGAAATTGATCAGTGTTTATCTACCTTAATGACCATTATGTTGTGATTACGGCATCCCTCTTCACACCATAGTTGAGGTATTTTGGATCCTAGCCTTAATAAATAATATATTGGGTAATTATTTAAAAGTAACAGTTAAACTAATAAATTCTATTTCTTTTATAGATGTCAAGTGTCAATTCTCCTCCTTCTCCTCCTTCACCCATTTCTGAAAGCATCAGAATGCACCTGCTTAATATGGAAAGGCTGACTGGCCTCAACTATAAAGAATGGCTTCGCAATTGGAGACTGGGTCTCGGCATTGCTGGCAAGCTACATCTCACCGAGTATCCGATCCCAGTTCCACCGGAACAAGTCATCATAAAAGGTCCTTATGATGAATCCGAAGAGATTCGTGACCTCATGCTATCAACCATTGACCCCGAGTTCCTGAGGATTTTGAATCCTTGGGGCCATATGAGTTGATGCAACTGGTGGAGGAAAGGTTCCAAAAACCAGTTGAAGAGGAACGAGCTAGAATCCTCGGAAGACTTGCAGAGTGCAAGCTAAAGGGAGGAAGTAGCATCAATTCGCATGTTCTTCATATTAAAGGGTACATAGGCGAGTTATATAAACTTGGTCATCCCATGAGTCAGGAGGAGAGTGTTAACATCCTGCTCGCTTCGCTGACAAATGAGTACGATCTGTTCATTCAGACGTATAGAAAGGAAAACCATAAAAAGACCCTCATGGAAATGCGTCCACTGTTGACTTTATACGAGTCACTCTTGGACAGGCATAGCTCCAATGGCTCAGCTACTTCTAGATTAAGTCCAGTAAAGAGACGTAACAAGAAACGGTCAAGATCGACTGGACATGTCTCAAACTGGGAATCCGCTAAATCGGATACAGTCACGGAAAGATTGGAAGACGCTCCAACTCTTTTGAAAGCTCAGGTATATCTAAAAACCTCAAAACTCCTGTTCCAAGATTTCTTGATACATAATGTGACAGTCGCATTTTGGTTTGTATGCAGGGAATCAAGAAGGCACGGGACTCTGGTGCATAGGAGCACATATGGATTGGATCTCCAGCTCGTGCAGTTTTGAAGTTTAGATAGATATTAAATATTGTTATTAGTCTTTAGATACATTTTTGACATTGTCTATTACATTGTTCAAGGATTTTATTTTTAATAAAATTGTGATATTTTCTTTTAACACCTGTTGTCTAAAATTATCCTTGAAATGTTATATGAATGTGTTGAATGTATGATTAGTAATAACTTGAATGTTGATGCATCCGAAGTGTTTGGATTCAAGAATTGTGTCATTTATGATTGTTAATACAAAAGTTATAAGAATCAATTCAACCATAGGTCCAGTTGGACAGGACCTTGGAATCATTTGACTTAGAGTCACTTGATGAATTGATTTCTTAATGTGTCAAGAAATGAATCAACCAAAGGTCAAGTTGGACAGGACTTTGGAATCATCTGACTTGGAGTCAGATGATGATTAAGTTCTTTATAAAGCACATGTGGCAAGAAATGAATCACCCAAAGATCCAGAGGATAGGATTTTGGAATCAGTTGACTTAGAGTCAACTGAAGATTGCAAGTCTTGAACAAAGTCATAAGTTTACATAGATATGTAAAGGACATTGAGATTAAGAGCAACGGACACACCTGTTCTTGTGTATTGCTAGAATCTTGATATAGAACATAATTGTTTGTACTTCACGATATTCATCATTCGGTATGACGAATATGACATTGCTAATCGGGATAAGCAATTGAATTGAAACCTCGAACAGTTCAAGGACTTCAAAGGAAGTGCAAGTTCTGTGAGCGATAACATAAACTGAGGAAAAGGTTTCACAGTTCATTCTCTTCCAAGAATATTAATGGTTATAATGTGTCTTAGGGAAGATAATGGAGCATTGGTCGAAACAGTTCGATCCTCGGTGTATGAGATACATTGCCAATTAGTTTCCAATAAGATGAACACTATACCAGTCAGTCCATATAAACCATACTCCGACCACATCTTAGACTAAGTAGGTCTTGCAGACACTGCCTGAAATGTAAAGCTAGGATTATCCCACTTGTACATAGAAAGTCCAGGGTCTTGTAGTGTTCATCTGAGCCTCATGACCAGCTGAACTTGATTAGCATTGTCGTCTCATTAGCTATCACACTGTAACTAAAGAGCTCTTTTAGAAAGAAATCATGGTCCAAGGAAACAGTGGGAGTTGGGACAGTCCTAAATGAGTTTAGGATTAGCAATGAAAGAACCTTTTTAGTCATCACTAGGCTTGGAGCAGAAATCGGATTTCTTCTTTACAACTGACATAATCTCCTCTTGACCAGTAGTATTGATCACCATCATAAGTAGTTATGATCAGGGTGACATACCGATTGGTGGTAAAACACTGCAGTTGGTATGGATTTGCAATCCGACTACTTGGAAGCATTGGTGAGCCCGGCTGCTGCCAAATAAGAGGACCTTAGGGCGAAACACGGACTGTGTGAAAATTTGATTGATTTTACACCTGGTTTAAAAACCAGTGGGAGTAACTGAATCATCAAAAGAAAGCAACATGGACATATACATACCTTCAGAGCATCTAGTTGAGTCGATACTCAGAGTCAAGCAATTGATTCCGAGTAAAGCACTCTCAATAGAAGATGAAATCCGAGAGGATTCTCCATGGCATAGTGTGAGTCGTTAGTGGAGCATGTGTGGTTTACCGGCACACTAATAGGGACACACATAGAGCATGCCATTACAAAAGGTACATGGCCCCGGGTTTCGTCCCACGGGCATCTCGCAAGAAAGGATATTCAGATTCTCAAAATATGCCAAAGGATTGGATTTTGAGAAAGGGCTGAAAGATTTCCATTAAAATGTCAGAAAGGTTTAGATTCTCAAAATGTGCCATAAGTCCTGGATTTTGTGAATAGCCTATAACCGTGTCAAAGCTAGTGGGAGTCGCCGTTATCCACTATCCCCACATGTGGGATAAATAATGGTTCTAGGAAACGTCTCTTTTCATTACGAAGTGTAATGACTTGGTGTTAAGAGACGGATCGCTATGAAAGCCTTAACAGAAATACGGCATACTCAGGTGGTTATAAACGTCTATGAGATAGATCCAGATTCTGCCAAGATGATCTTGATGAGATTCAAGATGCATAGACTTAGGAAAGGTTTTTCCTTGTCATTGCAAAGTGTGATGACTTGGCATGAAATAAATAAAGAAGGTGCAACATACTCATGTAATTCACAGTCATCTATTGGAAAGATGAAATCACCAGCATAGACTTAGCCATTGTAAGCATGATCCTGATAAGATTCAAGATGCACGAGAAAAGTTTCCGAAAGGAAAATAGTTTTTCGAAAATCATGACACAAAGGATTATAAATAATCCTTGGATTCCGAAAGGGTTTGGAATAGGATTAGATCGGGTTCCACAAGTTTTGGATCGATCATAAAGTCATGAACATGTCCTGATAACTTAATGCTTAGGGCATAGTAAGTTGGATTCAGGACATTGCCTGGCTAGGTATACTGGATGGATTGTTTTCAAGTGAGAATTCATTAGGAAATGATTGGGGTGATAGTGTTAATTTGAAAGTTTTTCAAATGGGTAACGTCAGGACATGATGTTGAAGGACATGATGGTTAAAGAATCTCGATGGTATTCTGATGGAGCGCGTGTGGTTCACCGGCACATCATAGCACCTCGAAATAGTCTTAGGGTGCAGTCAAGTAGACTAAAGACCCCAAAACCATAGGAAGTCACCGTACACATTACCAGAATGGAGTTAGGAGAGAAATTAACAGGATAACATATTGAGATGTTATCGGATGAGCATCAGATTGGATCATCTGCAATAAAGTGTACAAGTATAAGATACTTTGGATACATAGAAAGAGTGTAAGGTTCATAAAGACATAGATGTAAAATTAGAATTGAAAGTTTAAAAGAAATTTTTGAAACCGATAATAGTTTATGACAAGACCAGACTTGGTGATTACCTTGTGGAGACTTGGTAATAAGCAAGAGTAGCTGCCAGTCAGATCTTTATGTTTCGCTTTCGCATGTTTTACTTCCCGAATAATTTAATTATTCAGAAAGGTCCACAGTCGCTCATACTTTGGGAAGTAAGTATTGAATCAAGACTGTCGTGAATTGATTTGTAGACTGTCTAAGGAGTTAGGCATAGCAATAGGATTGCTACAACATTCATGAGTACTTAGAAATAGAGATTTGAGTATTGGATAAACCCACGCTCAATAGATTGCTTCATGGATTATATCACAAGCAATATTGAGACGATAATATCCTATGATCTTCAAGTAGAGAGATATGAGTTATAATTTACAAGGCAGTTGTTCATTGATAATACGAAAACGCATCGGTAACTCGATGTTATAAAACGTGTTGTTGTGAATGATTTGACTGGTAAAAGATATAAGCATATGAGTCGAAGCTTATTCGTTCCTTGACCCTGATGGGAAACAGATATCTGTAGGCCTCTCGATGATTTTGAAGTTGACTAAAGTGCTGGCCAGCCTGGACTAAATTGATGTGTTCAATTAGAAGTTCTAAAGTCATAAGCAGAATCGGAAATCGGGAAACAGAGTATCGGACCGAGATTGATCTCAATCCATCTCTCGTGTCTGAAAATATCTTGTTGTACGAAGGATCATATGTTCACTTATCATTGGACAGAACTGACTAGGTCAGAGTTCGGCAGCGGTTTCTAGGAAGCTACAGTTGCTAATTAATTAGAGGTTAAATTGGTAATTTTAGTCATAGACTTATCCAAGTGGGAGACTATTGGATTAGGTGTCTAAGCCATGACTAATAATTAGTATTTATCTAATTAATAGTAGCATAGTCCATTTGGGTTGCCCTCATAGTTGGAGGATTGGCAGAATGTCCGGTAGAGAGAAAGATTGGTTTATTATGTGATTAATAAATCAATAGAAATTAAATAAATAGTTTATTAATATATTTAAGTGATAATATATTAATTAGAAACTATAATAATTAATTAGAAATTTTTCTGGAATTAATTGGAATTAATTTGGCAGTTAAATTGATTAATTAAGGTGCAGGGACTAAAATTGTAATTATTCAATAGTTGAGTAAGTGACAGTTGAGTGAGTGAGAGTGATGAACGAAATTATATATGGAAACATATATATTTTCGATTTTGATAATGAGGATAAAAGGGTTTGAATTATTAAGATAAAGGCTTATCTTAATTTGAATTCAAAAAGGTTTATCTTTAAGGTTTATCTGATCACCATTTGAATCCTATAAATAGGGAGGCTCACCCTAACCCTAGAGCCACGATTTTGAAGCTCTCTAAGAAGGTATTTTCGGCCAACAACTCCAAGCTAGGGTGTGACTACATTTGAGGCAAGAGGTTTCTGTTGCTTTGCTTCCAAGATTCACTAAAGGTTGGTTTTTCTTGATCTTTCTTTTAGTTTAATTCTTTTTGGGCCTTTTAGGAATTGTTATATGTTTAACTAGAAGAAAAACATAGATCAATATAGGTTGCATGTGAACTTAGGAATTTTAGTTCATAGTTGCAGAAAACCTTTCAGAAATTCAGGAGTCATCCGATGATGGAACCTTAGGAGAAAATAGCAACCAACAAGAGGAAGAAGTTCCTGTTGGTCCGACATATGTATCCTTACCTCTTAGGCGCTCCGGTAGAGTTAGCATGCGACCCGAGTTTAATAGTTTCCATATAACTGTTGGATTAGATGTCTAAGCCATGACTAATAATTAGTATTTACCTAATTAATAGTAGCATAGTCCATTTGGGTTGCCCTCATAGTTGGAGGATTGGCAGAAAGTCCGGTAGAGAGAAAGGTTGATTTATTATGTGATTAATAAATCAATAGAAATTAAATAAATAGTTTATTAATATATTTAAGTGATAATATATTAATTAGAAACTATAATAATTAATTAGAAATTTTTCTGGAATTAATTGGAATTAATTTGGCAGTTAAATTAATTAATTAAAGGTGCAGGGACTAAAACTATAATTATTCAATAGTTGAGTAAGTGACAGTTCTAGTGAGTGAGTGTGGTGGCGGAATATATATATATATATATATATATATATATATATATATATATATATATATATATATATATATATATATATATATATATATATATATATATATATATATATATATATATATATATATATATATATTTACAGATAAATATGGTTTGAATGATTAAAATAATAGTTTATCTTAATTCGACTTCAAAAAGGTTTATCTGTAACGATTATCTGATCACCACATGGAGCCTATAAATAGGGAGGCTCTTTCTAACCCTAAGGACCACGTTTTTTACTCTCATTCTCTCAAGAATTTTCGGCCAAGAGCTCCTGCTAGGGTGTGACTGCATTTGAGGCAAGAGACTTCTGTTGCTTTGCTTCCAAGATTCACTTAAAGGTTGGTTTTCTTGATCTTTATTTTAGTTTATCTTTTTCTGGCCTTCTAGGAATTGTTATATGTTTAATTAGAAGAAAAACTTAGATCTTTATAGGTTGCATGTGAACTTAGGATTTTTAGTTCATAGTTGCAGAAAACCTTTCAGTGGTATCAGAGCATTTGGTTGTTTTTCTTGTTAAATTGTTATAACTGTGTTCCTAGTAATTAGGGTTTATTGTTCCTAAACCCTAATTTGTGCAAATCGACAACTAGGGTTAGGGTTTTGAAAACCCTAGCCCCTCCCCTTAGATTTGGCGATTTTGTGGATTAGGTTTAGAAGGTATTCTATTTTTGGTAGCTTTAAATTATTTAAAAGATAAACCTTAAAACCTTTATCCTAAAATTGAAAATTAGGGGATAAAGGATAGGTTTTAATTAATTTGATTAATTTAATAAAACCTATCCACATTTGAATTAATTTAATTAATTGGTAATTAAAAGATAATTCAAGGATTTAATTTAATTTAAAATTTAATTGTTTTAAATTGGCGAAAATTAAATGGATAAATCCTAAAATATTTTAAAAGGTTTAAAATATCTAATTTAATTAATTTAATTAATTGGTTAATTTAAAGATGATTAAAATCGATTTTAAGGTTTAATTTAATTTAAAATTTAATAGTTTAAATTGATAATAAATTAAAAGATAAACCAAAAACAATTTTTTAAAGGTTTAAAAAATTACATCTTATATATATTATAATTAGGGAGTTATTATTATATGTATAAGATTAAAATGGTTAGTCAAATCATTAGTAGGCCTCATTCACGAAGCTGGTCTATAAAGTGGGTATAAGGAGACTACCTATAAAATGGCGGTCTAATGGGTGAAAACTCTCGCCCACCGCTCGCCTGATCAGTGGAGGGTCATTAGCCGAACAGGTTTGATAGGACCGCCTAATAATCACTAAAAGTATAATGATTCAAAGTACTAGAACACTTAATAAAATCCCAATCTAGTTACTTAAGGAAAAATGTGAATTGGTGCTAACCCATGAAATTTCACATTGCACTTTATGAAATATTGGTGGAGCGTGTGTGGTTTACCGGCACGCCAATTGGGGTTCATAAAGAGTTGCAATGGGTTTCTCGGGTGTTGTCATTGTTGATGGAGCGTGTGTGGTTTACCGGCACATCAATTTGAGATGACAACTGACCCCGAGAGTACCAAGCTAATTTGCATGGTTATTCACACCCGGTTTGTGATCCTCGGTATCCCAGTCACAAACAGTGGGACACATCCGAGATTAAAACATGCTAGTTAAAAGTTCAATAAATCTCAAAGAATCTGGGAATTCCATTTTAATAAGATTATCTTTCCACGGTGGAATTGGCTGAATCGCCATTCGCCTACCTTATAAAATTTACAATATTGATTACGGCATCCCTCTTCGAGATTGTAAATTGTTATTGTAGGATCCTAGCCTTATAATTAATATTGGGTTATTATAATGATTATTATTAATATCTAATTAAAACTATCTTCTTTTATAGATGTCTTCTGCTGATCAAACCGCCCCCCCCCCCCCCAATCAAACTCCAATGTTACCTCTATCTTGTCATTATGCTCCAAAGTTACGTTGGACGGTACCAACTATAATGACTGGATTCGTAACGTCAAGATGGCTCTAAGGTTTGAACATAAAGAGTATGTTCTGGAAACCGAGCTAGTTGAAATTGACCCTGATAATGCTACTCCCGAAGAAATTGCTCAATACTCTAAACATTCTCATGATGCAACCAAAGTGGCTTGCATCATGATAGCCACAATGAACCCGGAATTGCAAAGAATATATGAAGACTACTGGCCTTATGAAATGCACAAAGAGCTGGCGGAAAAGTTCCGCAAGCAGGACCGCATAGAAAGGCGCGAAGTAGTCAAAGCTTTCACCAATGCAAAGCCAAAAGATGGAGAGTCCATTTGTAACCACGTGCAGAGGATGCAAGGATACGTGGAAAGGCTCAGGAAGCTTGAGATGCCAGTTCACGAGGATTTAGCTGTAGACATAGTGCTAAATTCCCTGCCTAGTTCATATGACCAGTTCACGCTGGCGTATCATCTGAACAATTCTCAGGCCACGTTGGCCGAACTGCATCGCATGCTCCGCACCGCTGAGGACGGAATGAAGGGTAAGAGTATACCCGCAACTAATGAAGTCGTCCTGGCCATTACTGGTGGAAAGGGAAAGAAGAGAAAGGGCCCTCATAAGCAAAATTGGAGGGAAAAAGTCCATGTTGGGTCTTCCAGCAGTGGGACAAAACCCAAGACTTCTGGCATTCCTCACAATGCCAATCCCAAGGAGGCAGAGTGCTTCTATTGCAAAGCTCGGGGACATTGAAAGAGAAGCTGCCCCACATATCTGCAAGATTTGAAGGATGGCAAAGTCAAGCCGTCTTCAGCAGGTATTTACACTATCTTTAAAAACTCACCATCTTCCAGTTCTTGGGTCCTAGATACAGGATGTGGTTTTCACATTTGTTCTGATTTACAGGGCCTAAGGGAAAGAAGGGAGGTGGAGCACGGTAGACTCAACCTGATCATGGGGAATAGGATATCGTCGCCTGTGACCAAGATCGGGACTTATAGTTTAGTGCTCAGTAGTGGTGTTTGTTTAAAACTTTTAAATTGTTGCTATTCGCCAGAAATGGCAAGGAATATTATTTCATTTCACGCATTGTTTAAACAAGGTTTACAGTTTTCGTTTGATAATAGTAATGGTTCTATTTCTGTTTTTCAAAATGGCATTTCTGTATTACTGCTTTACCTTGTGATGGTGTGTATGAAACTGTGCAATGTGTAGACAATTTAGGTCATAGTGTAAACTTTATTGATTCTTCTAGTGGTGTAGAAATGGCGTGCTTGTGGCACTGTCGTCTTGGGCACATTAACAAAAAACGCATCGCCCAACTCCAAAAGGATGGAGTGTTGGAATCATTCGACCTCAAATCGGATGATGTATGCGAATCTTGTCTTTTGGGCAAGATGACAAAATCACCTTTCAAGGGTTCCTTTGAAAGAGGTGAAGGTCTTTTGGACATCATACACACAGATGTGTGTGGTCCCTTCAGATCTACCACAAAAGACGGCACACGGTTCTACGTGACCTTCACTGACGATTTTAGTAGATACGGGTATATCTACTTAATCAAACACAAGTCAGACACCTTTGAAAAGTTCAAAGAGTTCAAAAATGAAGTTGAGAATCAATTGGGCAGGAAGATAAAGATGCTCCGGTCCGACAGAGGCGGAGAGTATCTTAGTATCGAGTTCCTAGACTATCTGAAGGAATGTGGAATCGTTTCACAGTTATCGCCTCCTCGGACACCACAGTTGAACGGTGTTGCCGAGAGACGTAACCGAACCTTGTTAGACATGGTTCGTTCCATGATGAGTCGAGCTTCACTTCCCATTCACTTCTGGGGGTATGCCTTAGAGACTGCCGCCCACATCCTCGATCTTGTCCCTACTAAGAAGGTTACTAAGACACCTCATGAGATGTGGACGGGGAAAGTTCCCTCGTTAGCACACATCAAAGTCTGGGGTTGTGAGGCTTTCGTTAGACGAGAGACTCACGATAAACTCGTAGAGAGAAGCGAGAAATGTTTTTTCATTGGATATCCCAAACAGTCCTTTGGATACCTGTTCTACAGACCAAGCGAGGACGTGGTCTTTGTAGCAAGACGGGGATTCTTTCGAGAGAGACAACTCATATTCAAAGAGGACAGTGGGAGTACCATTGACCTTGAAGAAATTCAAGAGTTACCCGACAATGCAACCTTAGGAGAAACTAGCAACCAACAAGAGGAAGAAGTTCCTGTTGGTCCAACTGACATATCCTTACCTCTTAGACGCTCTAGTAGAGTTAGCATGCCACCCGAGTTTTATGGATTCCATATAACTACGGATGGAGATACGTTTGTCAGCGATAGGACACTGATAAATTTGGATGAACCTGCTAACTACCGGGAAGCGGTGGCGGGCCCTGAGTCTGCCAAGTGGAAAGAGGCAATGGACAGCGAGATCAAGTCCATGTATGACAATCAAGTTTGGAACTTGGTTGACAATGTACCAGGTCGAAAGACAGTCGGGTGCAAGTGGATCTTCAAGAAGAAGACCGACATGGACGGAAAGGTACACACTTTCAAAGAAAGACTGGTTGCGAAGGGCTTTACTCAAACCCCAGGGATTGACTATAATGAGACCTTCTCACCAGTGGCTAAGATAAAGTAAATTAGGATTATGCTGGCCATAGCTGCATTTCATGATTATGAAATTTGGCAGATGGACGTCAAAACCGCTTTCCTTAAAGGGAAGTTGACTGAGGATGTTTACATGAATCAGCCAGAGGGTTTTATTGATGCAAAGTATCCTAACAAAGTGTGTAAGCTTGAGAAATCCATTTATGGATTAAAACAAGCTTCTCGCAGCTGGAATCTTTGTTTCCACGAGAAAGTCAAAGAATTTGGTTTCTCTAGGAGCGAGGATGAGTCTTGTGTATATGTCAAAGCTAGTGGGAGTATAGTCACTTTCTTGGTGCTGTATGTAGATGACATACTGCTCATGGGAAACGACGTTCCGACCTTGCAAGATGTCAAGTCTTGGCTCGGGAAGTGTTTTGCCATGAAAGACCTAGGAGAGGCAGCCTATATTCTCGGGATAAGAATATTGAGAGATAGGAAGAAAAGACTAATTGGACTTAGTCAGAGTACATATTTGGACAAGGTACTGAAAAGATTTAGTATGGAAAATTCCAAGAAGGGAGAGCTACCAATGCAAAATAATGCTAAGCTGAGTAAGACTCAGAGTCCAAGTACAGACGAGGAAATTGCGGACATGATTCGAGTACGTTACGCATCGGCTGTGGGGTCAATCAAGTACGCCATGATGTGTACTCGTCCCGACGTGGCCTTTGCCTTGATCATGGTCAGTCGATACCAGGGAAACCCTGGTAGGGCACATTGGACAGCGGTCAAAAAATACTCAAGTATCTGCGCAAGACGAAGAACTTTGTGTTAGTCCTTGGTGGCAGTGATACCTTGAGAGTTGACGGGTATACTGATGCCAGCTTTCAGGCAGACAGAGACAATGGTCGGTCTCAGTCGGGCTGGGTATTCCTATTGAATGGGGGAGCAGTGACTTGGAAAAGTTCCAAGCAAGAGACGGTGGCTGATTCAACATGTGAATCAGAGTACATCGCAGCGAGTGAAGCGGCAAAGGAAGCGGCTTGGCTGAAGAACTTCATTGGTGACCTTGGAGTATTCCCGAGTATTCAGGAGCCCATGGAACTGTTCTGCGATAATGAAGGAGCGGTTGCTTTGACAAAGGAACCAAGAGATCATGGAAAGTCCAGACACATCGACAGAAAGTACCACTACATAAGACATAGGGTAGAAGAAGGTCACCTCATAGTGAAGAGGGTATCATCAGAAGATAATCCTGCAGATCCCTTGAGAAAGGCTCTGAGTAGGGTTAAGCACTATCAGCATGCACGGCGCATAGGATTAACAGATGATATTAGTTTTTGTAATTAGATAGGATTTGAAACTTGTAGCAATATAAATGTAATTAACTTTGGTGAATTAATAATATAGTTTTGTTGATGAGTATTTGATACTACCATTTGTTGATTGTTTGTTATTATGTTTCAATTTTGCATGTTTACTTCCTGAGTAATTTAATTATTATTCGAATATCCACAGTCGCTCATACTTTTAGGAAGTAAGTATGAATGAAAACTGTCATGAATTGCTTTGTAGATTGTCTAATGAGTTAGACATAGCAATAAGATTGCTACAATATCCATGAGTACTTAGAAAATAGGGATTTGAGTATTGGATAAACCCACGCTCAACAGATTGCTTCATGGATTTCATCATAAGCAATGTTGAGACGATAATATCTTTTGATCTTTAAGTAGAGACATATGAGTTATGTTTTACCAAGCAGTTGTTCATTGACAATGCGAAAACACATCGGTAACACGATGTTATAAAACGTGTTGTTGTGAATGATTTGACTAGTAAAAGACATAAGTATATGAGTCAAAACTTATTCGTCCCTTGACCCTGTCGGGAAAACAGATATCTGTAGGCCTCTCGATGATTTTGAAGTTGACTAAAGGGTTGGCCAACCAGGACTAAATTGACATGGTCGATTGGTAGTCTTAAAGTCATATGCAAATCAGAAATCGGGAAACAGAGAATCAGACAAGGATTGATCTTAATCCATGTCCTGAGTCTGAAAAATATCTTGTTGGACGGAGGATCATCTGATCACTTATCTTTGGACAGAACTGACTAGGTCAGAGTTTGGTAGCGTTTTTTAGGAAGCTACAGTTGCTAATTAATTAGAGGTTAAATTGGTAATTTTAGTCATAGACTTATCCAAGTGGGAGACTGTTGGATTAGATGTCTAAGCCATGACTAATAATTAGTATTTACCTAATTAATAGTAGCATAGTCCATTTGGGTTGCCCTCATAGTTGGAGGATTGGCAGAAAGTCCGGTAGAGAGAAAGGTTGATTTATTATGTGATTAATAAATCAATAGAAATTAAATAAATAGTTTATTAATATATTTAAGTGATAATATATTAATTAGAAACTATAATAATTAATTAGAAATTTTTCTGGAATTAATTTGGCAGTTAAATTAATTAATTAAAGGTGCAGGGACTAAAACTGTAATTATTCAATAGTTGAGTAAGTGACAGTTCTAGTGAGTGATTGTGGTGGCGGAATATATATATATATATATATATATATATATATATATATATATATATATATATATATATATATATATATATATATATATATATATATATATATATATATATATATATATATATATATATACAGATAAATATGGTTTGAATGATTAAAATAATAGTTTATCTTAATTCGAATTCAAAAAGGTTTATCTGTAACGATTATCTGATCACCACATGGAGCCTATAAATAGGGAGGCTCTTTCTAACCCTAAGGACCACGTTTTTTACTCTCATTCTCTCAAGAATTTTCGGCCAAGAGCTCCTGCTACGGTGTGACTGCATTTGAGGTAAGAGACTTCTGTTGCTTTGCTTCCAAGATTCACTTAAAGGTTGGTTTTCTTGATCTTTCTTTTAGTTTATCTTTTTCTGGCCTTCTAGGAATTGTTATATGTTTAATAAGAAGAAAAACTTAGATCTTTATAGGTGCAGAAAACCTTTCAATAACTACGGATGGAGATATGTTTGTCAGTGATAGGACACTGAAAATTTTGGATGAACCAGCTAACTACCAGGAAGCGGTGGTGGGCCCTGAGTCTGCCAAGTGGAAAGAGGCAATGGACAGCGAGATCAAGTCCATGTATGACAATCAAGTTTGGAACTTGGTTGATAATGTACCGGGTCGAAAGACAGTCGGGTGCAAATGGATCTTCAAGAAGAAGACCGACATGGATGGAAAGGTGCACATCTTTAAGGCAAGACTGGTTGCGAAGGGATTCACTCAAACCCTAGGGGTTGACTATGATGAGACCTTCTCTCCGGTGGCCAAGATAAAATCTATTAGGATTATGCTAGCCATAGCTGCGTTTCATGACTATGAAATTTGGCAGATGGACGTCAAAACCGCTTTCCTTAACGGGAAGTTGACTGATGATGTGTAAGCTTGAGAAATCGATCTACGGATTGAAACAAGCTTCTCGCAGCTAGAATCTTTGTTTCAATGAGAAAGTCACAGAGTTTGGTTTCTCTAGAAGCGAGGATAAGTACTGCGTATATGTCAAGGCTAGTGGGAGTATAGTCGCTTTTTCTGGTGCTGTCTGTTGATGACATACTGCTCATGGGAAACGACGTTCCAACCTCGCAAGATGTCAAGTCTTGGCTTGGAAAGTGTTTCGCCATGAAAGACCTTGGAGAAGCTGCCTATATTCTCGGGATAAGAATATTGAGAGATAGGAAGAGGAGACTAATTGGACTTAGTCAGAATACATACTTGGAAAAGGTACTAAAGAGATTTAGTATGGAGAATTCCAAGAAGGGAGAGCTGCCTATCCAAAGTAATGCAAAGTTGAGTAAGACTTAAAGTCCGAGTACAGACGAGGAGATAGCTGACATGAGTCGGGCACCTTATACTTCGGCTGTAGGGTCGATCATGTACGTTATGGCGTGTACTCGCCTAGACGTGGCCTTTGCTTTGAGCATGGTCAGTCGGTTCCATGGAAACCCGGGAAGGGCGCATTGGATAGCTGTCAAGAACATACTCAAGTATCTGCGAAGGACAAAGAACATGGTGTTAGTCCTTGGTGGCAGTGATACCTTGAGAGTTAACGAATATACATATGCCAGCTTTCAGACAGATAGAGACAATGGTCTGTCTCAGTCAGGCTGGGTATTCCTTTTAAACGGGGGAGCGGTGACTTGGAAATGTTCCAAGCAAGAGACGGTGGCTGATTTGACATGCGAGTCAGAGTAGAAGCAGCAAGTGAAGCATCAAAGGAAGCGACTTGGTTGAAGAACTTCATCGGTGACCTTGGAGTAGTCCCGAGCATTTAGGATCCCACGAAACTGTTCTGCGATAATGAAGGAGCGGTCGCCCTGACAAAGGAACCGCGAGATCATGGAAAGTCCAAACATATCGACAGAAAGTACCACTACATTCGACATAGAGTAGAAGAAGGTCACCTCCTTGTAAAGAGGGTATCATCTTAAGATAATCCTGCAGATCCCTTGACAAAGGCTCTGAGTAGGATCAAGCACAATCAGCATGCTAGGAGCATTAGATTGAGTGATGATATTATTTTTAGTAATTAGATAGGTTTTGAAACTTGTAACAATATAAATGTAATTGACTTTGGTGATTTAATAATAGAGATTTATTAATGAGATTGTTTACTGCTATTTGTCAATTATTTATCATTGTGTTTCATTTTTTGCATGTTTACTTCCTGAGTAATTTGATTACTCAAAGGTCTACAGTCGCTCATGCTTTTGGGGAGTAAGTATGAATGAAGACTGTCATGAATTGGCTTGTAGATTGTCTAAGGAGTTAGACATAGCAATAAGATTGCTACAACGTTCATGAGTACTTAGAAATGGAGATTTGAGTATTGGATAAACCCACGCTCAACACATAGCTTCATGGATTACATCACGAGCAATGTTGAGACGGTAATATGTTATGATCTTTAAGTGGAGAGATATGAGTTATAATTTGCAAGGCGGTTGTTCATTGATAATGCGAAAATGCATCGGTAACTCGGTGTCATAAAACGTATTGTTGTGAGTAATTTGTCTAGCAAAAGATATAAGCATATGAGTCAAAGCTTATTCTTCCCTTGACACTAACGGGAAACAGATATATGTAGGCCTCTCGATGATTTTGAAGTTGACTGAAAGTGTTGGCCAACCAGGACTTAATTGATGTCTTCAATTGTAGTCTTAAAAGTCATATGCAAATCAGAAATCGGGAAACAGAGTATCGGACTGAGATTGATTCTAATCCATGTCTCATGTCCGAAAAATATCTTGTTGGATGGAGGATCATCTGATCACTTATCTATGGACAGAACTGACTGGGTCAGAGTTCGGCAGCAGTTTCTAGGAAGCTGAGATTTGTTTATTAATCAGAAGATAAATTGACAATTAAAGTCATAGACTTATCCAAGTGGGAGACTGTTGGATTAGGTGTCTAAGCCATGACTTATAATTTGTATTTATCTTATTAATAGAAGCAAAGTCCATTTGGGTTGCCCTCATAGTTGGAGGTTTGGTAGAAAGTTCAGTAGAGAGAAAGGATGATTTATTAAATGTTTAATAAATCAATAGAAATAAAATAAATAGTTTATTAATATATTTCAGTGATAATATATTAATTTGAAACTATATTAATTAATTAGAAATTAATCTAGAATTAATTGGATTTAATTTAGTGATTAATTTAATTAATTAAAGGTGCAGGGACTGGTTTTGTAATTACTCAATAGTTGAGTGATGACTGGCCAGGTGGTGGTAAAGTTGGCGAGATTTTCGAGGGAGCCTCCATAAATCTCGAAACCTTAATTAGGATTTAAGGAGGCTTGGTCTATTTGATAAAAGGCTTGTCAAAAGTTGGGCTCCTCTAGGGTTTTGACTGTACCACCTAGAGGCTATAAATAGAGCTCCCTGGGGAACCCTAATGTTGTGCCACCTGTTACTCTGTCTCTCTGGAATTTTGTGCTTCTCCTCTTGCATTGGGTGTGATCTCATTTGAGGCAGGACAATTGTGCTGCTAGCTTCAAGATTAAAATCAAAGGTTGGTTTTTCTCATCTAATTCTTTAGAAAATAATTGTTGGCATTTAGGTTTTTGTTATATGTTCAATATTTGAAAAACATAGATCCTTTTCTAGGTTGAATGTGAACTTAAGATTATTGGTTCATAGATTGCAGAAAACCTTTCATATGTCTGATCATGATGCTTGGTGGAAGCATTATTATGATGCTATTGATGTGTCTCCGATCATACTGGGAATAATGACCCTTGACCTCTGGAAGGTCTTGAAGAATTATGAAGAATATCACATGTTTCATCAAGTGAAGCAGATATTCATTTAGAACAGTGGAACCTGGTTCAAACCTATTAAATTATTGGATAAAAAGAAAGTAAAAAAGAATGTGAACTCTAAGAGACTTATACTTCAGTTAAGGGAAATAAAGCATAAACCCAAGAAATAAAGAAAGGGCCAAAAAGGTCACCTAACCATTTACTTGTTTCGTAACTTGGATCCTAGACTTTAATAAATTAATGTTTTAAAAACAATAAAAGGTATTAATTTTTAACGACTTAATATTGAAAATACTAAATAAACTTTTGTTAAATCCTGTAAATGACTACTAATCCTCTTACGCCCATGTACACCCTCACTCTCTCACACACACACACACACTCTCTCTCTCTCTCTTGTTGAGTTTCAAGAGATAGCAACATTTGGTGGTTATAATTTTTGTTATTGGTATAATGCCTTGAGATTTTTTTCCTCAAGTATAAACATAAATTATACTGAAAGCCCATTCCTGAACAACCTCTGCTAACCAGTCTGTCTGATCATGATGCTTGGTGGAAGCATTATGGTGATGCTATTGATGTGTCTCCTATCATACTAGGAATAATTACCCTTGACCTCTAGAAGGTCTTGAAGAATTATGACGAATAGCAGATGTTTCATCAAGTGAAGCAGATATTCATTTAGAACAGTAGAACCTGATTAAAACCTGTTAAATCATTGGATAAAAAGAAAGTAAAAGATAATATGTACTCTAAGAGACTTATAATTCAGTTAAGGGAAATAAAGCATAAACCCAAGAAATAAAGAAAGGGCCAAAATGGTCAGTGTTGTTTCTATTCTGAAGAAACTACACACTAGAAGAAGAACTGCTCCTCCCATCTCATCGAGCTGAGGAAGTCTGATATGATCAACACTTCATATATCTATATGATAGAACTATTTATTTTCCACCATACACTTGAGCATTTGATTTCGCATGTGACACTAATATTTGATATCATGTGTAGATGTTTGGAAGAAATAAGCAAGACAAATGGTATTCCATGTTGGAGATATGACAATTGTTGTTATTGATACTTCTGGAGCTTTTATTACCAAATAGTTTGTATTTGAACAATAGATGTTTTGTATCTATTATGAGTAGGAACGTATAACAGTAGCGAATTTTGAATAAATCTAGATTTACTTATCATTTAATGGATGTTTACATTCATGATCTGAAACGATGTATTCTATGTTAAGAATATTTTCTCATAATGTTATTTATGAAGTAAACATATATGTTTTCAATGAATTAATTGTTCTAAAGATAACACCTATATAATCAAATGATATTTGATTTAATATTATCTATGTCATTATCATCCTAATTACATAAACAAGAAACACATATACCAACTTCAAAATATGAAAATTTGAAGGCAAAGGAGCCTAATTCATTTGATACATGTGAATCCTATTTATATGGGAAGATGATTCACAAGTGTCTTTCTCTGTTGTTAGTGAAAAAACAAAAGGCTTGTTAAAGAATTAGCATAGTGATGTTTGTAGTCTTTTCAATTCTATGAATAGATTTGGTGATAGATACTTAATCAATTACACTGACAACTTTCATTCGTTATTGTTGACTCTTTTGAAATTAATCAAACTGTTTCATAGTGAAGATGAAATACAACTCAAAGAGGAAATCATAAACCTTTTCATTTCGAAGCTATGATCCTCTCCTCATCCTCCCAAAAATGACATATGTATGATCGAAATACCTAAGTGAGATTGTAGGATCGTATGATCATACGATCCTACGATCAGGATCTCGCTTTTAGCAACCTTGATCGGAACGTTAAAAATACATATCTTTAGTTTAAACTTTTTCCAAAAACACGAACAATGCAATCAAGGACAATCAAAATTTACAACAATATGATCATAAAGTCTAAAAGTGGCTCCGGTATCATAGTTGTAGATTTGACAATTCAAAAAACAGTTTAAAGAATAAGCACAATGAAAGAAAAGTAATTTAGAATTTTTAAATCCCAAAAGCCATATATTTGCTTAGAACTAACTACGATCAACAACAAACCACAGGGTGTAAGAATCTATTAGGTCACGTTTTAGGAAACTTGTATGTCGGAGAACAATAATCAAAAGTGATTACCTTTATAGGTCTACACACAAAGTCGGAATGATCGTTGCAAGACAGCCAACAAGGAGTATGGAAGGTTTTGCAATATTAGACTTATTTCCTTTAATGATCAATCAACTTCTTTTTATTCATACAGTATTTGCTGTTCAAAGCCCTTTTCACACAAACCAATTTATCAATCAATCTCATTAATTAATTACTCATTAAATAATTGATTAATTTTATTAAATAAACTTTGTAATTGAATTTAATAATTTAATTATTTTATTTATTTATTCTTAAATAATATATATATATTTTAGAAGGACTCTAACCCATTTGTAACTCGCGAAATTTCCCGACCTAACTCAAGTAACAGATGAAATGTGGCCTTGGAGATAAATATATTTTTACTTATATAGTATAGTCTATAGTGTTAATTGAGCATCCAACGTACTTTAATTAAACATTTTAGAGTTTAAAATGTTTGAAATTTTTGGGATTTTATGCTGCTTGAAGTTATCTGTAAGACCCTGTTCCTAGAATGACCAAGCTTGGATTTTAAAGGAATTAAGTTTTGAGAAAGGCTGGAAAAAGGTAGTTAGCGACGCTATACAGGGAGCATAGCGACGCTATTGTGTCTAATATAGCAATGCTATGTGTATTGCATAACAACGTTATGTGTGGTCTACATGGTGGGTTTTCAAGTTCTTGAGATAGCACCACTATAATAAAGATAGTGACGCTATATGTCGTTGTTAGGGCTAAAACCTTTGATTTCGAGTTTTGGGTCGTATTTAAGGGCACAAAATCCTATATAGTTTTCATTTGACACCCTTGAGCCTCTAGAAACGTCTCCAACTCCTCTCTAGCCTTCTTGAAGTGATTTTTGGTGTTTTTGCCCATTTTTTGAAGAGTTCTTGAAGAAGAGAAGGTGTATGGTGGGGCTAGAAGTCGTTCTCCAAGTTTAACTAATCAAGATCTGCATTTCTGGACCTTTGTGAGTATAAAGTTTCCTCCTTTTTTTGTTTCTTAAGTTGTTCATGTAGTTATGGGGTCTTCAGATGGGTTTTTGGTCCCTTTGTGGCTTGATCTTTGGAGTGTGTTGATAAAGGTTGGATCTTTTTCTCCCTTGGGATTTGTTTGGAAGTTTTGAACTGATCATGGGAGTAAGCCAAGCTCACTTGAGTGTTTAAGTTGAATTTTACTCATTTTGGACCTAGATCTTGACCATGTACATAAATGGTCATGTTTGGACCTTAAAGTTTGTATCTTTAAAGACTTAGTAATTGTTTGGCAGGGTCTTGGAAGGTTTAAGACCTTGGCTTATTAGATTAAGAGTTTTGGAGAGATTTGGGCTAAATAGCATAAATAGTGTCGCTATCTATTAAGATAGCGACGCTACCTCTGTAAATTGGGTTTTCACGATTATTGGACTTAGCAATGCTATCTTTAGGTGATACGGCGCTAAGTTAAGGTTGACTTTTGTGTTGACGTTTGACCATTGACTTTGAATTTGACCAGTTTGACTTTTGGTTAAACTTAGGAGATTCGGGGTACCGGTCTTGGAGGTTTATCCTGTTTGGGTTTAGGAATTGCTAATTGAAGTTTATCCTTATTAGGAAGTTCGTGTTGTCTGGATCTGAGGACACGTGCATGGAGTGTTGTCTAGCTTGGTGGATCAGGTGAGTCTTTTCACTATATTGTGGGTGAAGTTACATGCATAGGTCGCCTTAATTACTGTGTCGACCTTTGACCGTTGACTTTGACATTGACCAGTTTGACTTTCGGTCAAACTTGGAAGATTCGGGGTACCGGTCTTGGAGGTTTATCCTATTTGGGTTTAGGATTTTCTAAGTGAAGTTTATCCTTATTAGGAAGTTCGTATTGTCGGGATCTGAGGACACGCACGTTGAGTGTTGTCTAGCTTGGTGGATCATGTGTGTCTTTTCATAATACTATGGGTGAAGTTACATGCATAGGTAGCCTTAACTACTATGTATAATAATGTGTTCGTATGTGCTTTACGTGATTGCCGACGGATTGTGGCAAGCTCGAGAGTCGAAGAATGAATGATTGCTGACTGATTGGGGCAAGCCCTAGAGTCGAAGAATGTCGACGGATCGGGGCACACCCGAGAGTCGAAGAACGAATGATTGTCGATGGATCGGGGCAAGCCCAAGAGACGAAGAATGAGTTGATAAACCCGAGGGTTGCTGTATGATAAAGGACGATGCTTGGCCGGTCGTACTTGGGCACCCAAGGATGATTGATGACGAAAGGACGATGTTAGACCGGTCGTTCCTAGTTGTCGATTGTGACTTATGTGTATGAATGGAATGGATCGTGTGGTACTTTGGGGGTTTCGCTAAACTTTGTGCTTACTCTTTCACCCCTAAGGTTTTTCAGCTATCTAATGGCTTGAGCATGGAGCACGACGCGACTCGATCGCATCTGAGGTTTTGATATTCAAGACTTCTGCTGGATAATGTTTGTAAACGATTTTTATAAACACGATTTTATATGTTTCTAAATACCAAGTTTGAATTGGATGGTATCCAATTTATAACATGTTTTATGTATTTGGCCAGTTTTTTTTAAAATGACAATTTTATTATAGAATGTGGGACGTTACATCTCCAAACAAGTCATGTGAGGGGTGTTACATCCTAAAATCCTCCATGAGATTTTGTTTTGTTGCAACCCTAAAACTTAAAAATCTCAGTAATCTTTTGGTAGCTCTCCATTTAAAAGGTTTATTTGCCATTCAAAAAAAAATTCCATTGTCATTACAATCTCTCATAAAAACTCACTCAGTTTTTGACTTACTAGTTGTCTAAATTTTGGTCATTTTCGAAATGGTTGATGCCTCAAAGTCAATAAATATAGTGATTGTCACAGGTGGTATGATTAGGCTATCAATGAGAGAGGAATGGTTTGTTGTTGATAAAGAAAAGTGATAATAGGATTAGGGTGGCGTGGGTAGTGGCAGTCGTGGGGTGCAGGTGGTGCAGTCATGGGGTGTGCAGGTGGTGCAGTTGCACATGGCCTCCAATTTAAGGGGCCTCTAATCTATTTACATGTGACCAATCCCTGGCAGATGCCAAAAACTGAGGCGTAAGACCAAAACATTATATAATAGACCTTCCTAAACTAAAGACTGTCACACACTAGGTAGTATACCTAATTGTGTAGCATTTGAATATGGTAAGAAAATGTGTCGAACTCTAGGGAACAAGTATGAAACAGAGTTAGCTTATTTTATTTCTGTTTAATACTAAAAGCATAAAATAAAAAGGGGAATTATAAAATACAAAAAGCAACTCAAAAGGGAAACGAAAAATTGAAAGTTGATTTGGAAAAAGTTCTAAAGGTGTTTTTATTTAGATTTTATTTCACCTTTCATATATGATTGATTCTATTAAGTGTAATGGTTATTAAAATGATGTTCACGGATTCTTAAGTTGATTTGTTGCCTTGGTCCGTTCATTAATCCTAATGATTCTAAAGATTCATAATCACAACAATCATGTTAAACAATCATGTTAATTAGTTATCGTTATTACCGGTCATTAAGTTCATATCATGTAGATTTAATTTGGTAATTAATCCTAATGGTCATTGGTGACTAACTATTGCATAGAATGGTCATATAATACAGCTTACACATTAAAGTTTATTACTTTATTGTCCTAACCCTAAGATTTGGTCCGTCTTTAATCATTTCAGTCTAATGGTCATAGTGCAGTCATGATTTAAGTCAAACAATCAGATTACTCCTCTAGATTGAAGTAACTCAACAATAGAGCAACAAAGTTTCAAAGTTTAGCACATAATATTTGTTAATTAAACTAACAAGATAAATTAAACAAAATTTTAACAACCGAATATCAATCAAAATCATAACTTTAAGGTTTATTCAAAGCCAAACAAAAACAATGAGTTTTCAACCCCAAATCTGAAAGTATAATGCAAATAGAAATATAATTGCATGCTATATATAGACATTAAAGCAACAAAAATGATAACCTAATGCTTTTGCTTCAAATCCTCCATAATCCTGCTCAATGTCAGCCTTCCAGCCTCCCAATCGACTTCTGGACTCTCAAAACGGCGTTTCTGAGGTTTACTTTCGGTCTAAACTTGCCTTAAGCAGCAAAGCAGCAACTGAGGCTATTTGAATACTTTTCCTACCGATAGGGATCGCATCGCGTTGGGCTTTTGGATGCGTCGCGTTGAGCATTAAACTTGTGATTCATCGTTATCTTCAACACTTCATCATTATCCAGCAAACGCGTCGTGTAGCAGTATTGGACGCGTCGTGTAACATGTCGCGCAATCCGTTGCGCAATCCTACGCGTCGTGTAACCCGTAGCGTAAATTATGCAGAAAATCCATTTTCAGCTCCTTTTGCTCCAAAATGCATAAATTCCTAAAATAATCAAATCCAAGCTATTAAGTATCTTTTATCTCATTTTTAAGCTAAAATACAACTAGTAATGTAACACTCGACTTATACACAAACTACACCCAAAAAGCTTTTACAAAACCACCTAGCATACATAGGTAATGTGTATCTAAATATGGTTTATAGGTTGTTATCAAAATATAGTATGTGTCATCCAGAAATAAGTCGGGTTACAAAAAGTCAGTCCTCATCCATAGTTACCCTTCAGCCATGTTCTTTCCTCTTTACGTTACTACTACTAGGTCCTGCAACATAAATTCAACATATGTGAGCTACTAGAGCCAGTGAATAATCATATAGGAAAAATTGGAAAAACATTAATTTCCATCAACCAAAGAATACCAATTTATATAAAAGAATTGTTCACGTCTTGGATCAGTTGTGGCAATTATAATCAGCTATAATTGTCGAATCAGTTGTAATTAGCTACAATTATATATTCTGCTTTAAGGTTGCAATCAGCTATAACCAATGAACAATAAACTTTTGTGAGTGCAATCATCTACACTCATTTTTCAGCTATTTGGGATGCAATCAGCTACACTTGCTTATTTCGACTATCAGGAGTGCAATCGGCTACACTCATTTATCAGCTATTAGGAGTGCAATAAGTTAATCTAGTTTATTTCAGCTAGTATAATTGCTTATTTACTTTAATATCGGTGTTAGCTGTCATTTAAGTTTAATACACAATTACACACATTGAGTCAGATTGGTGTGTGATACTCCTGAGCTCCTCGTTTCAGCCTCCCTCCTATGAATATCAGCTATATTTTAACATCATAAGATTGGTAACATTTTATCTCCTCTATTACAACAAGATTGGGTTAAAAAGGTTAAGCCACAAGGGATATATAAAGTCTCTATCCAGTGCCCTTAGCGACGCTATCCTCAGATGATAACGTCGCTATCATTATGTTGGTTGAAGACCGTCACGACCATTCGCGAGTTAGTGGCGCTACCTAGACTACTTAGTGGCGCTAACATCGTTGTGCAGCTATACCTTGATTATGTTTGGATTCATACCTCACAGTCAATACTCCAACATAATTATAGCCAAGGTTTCAACCCAATTTCAGATTATAACACTAGATTTCGATAAACTAACAGGAACACCTAATATAGGTCACCTAGAGTTCCATGACCCCTAATTATTCAAGGGAAATCAACTTACCTTGTTGATTTAGTAATCTAAAAGACTCCTTAGGATTAACTACAAGCTCCCTCAACAACTCTTTTCAATTCGCCATCAAGATTGAACCTTTCCTTGTTGATTCGCAACTGTGAGGATTTTTGTAGTGTTTTTTAGTCCAAATACCGACTTAACAGGCTATAGGGTATTTTCATGTTTTCAATCATAGCGTCGCTAACATTAGACTTAGCGTCACTAACTTGTGACATAGCGATGCTTTCCTTACTTTCGCGTCGTTATCCTGCTACTTTCCGTCTCAGCATTCTACTTCCCAATATATACATAAAATAGCAGCCAACTTAAGTTAGCGGTGCTATTAGCTTTTTGTAGCGGCACTAACTCGTCAATTTAACCATTCCACTACCAATTTTCTGTTTTGACCACTATACATGCTCAATTCAAACTCAATAGGTTCCAGGCGGTTCAATATTCATATGAAGTGAATTTATCATATTTTACCACTTCAAAGTTACTACACAACACGTAGCATGGAAAAACTAAAATACCATTACCTTATTCTAATTTGCTTAATATACCCTTACCTGTATAGGTATAGCTAGTTTGCAAAAACAGGTCTTACAATTAATACCCTGATATTGTATATAAAATATGTATAAGTATTGCGATATCAAAATACCCCATACTTGCACTTTGCTTTTCCTCAAGCAAATCAGAGTTTTCCAGCCATTAAAACCATTACCTTAACATATTCCAATACCCATTACCTATATAAATTATACCTAGAATCATATATATATATATATAGATGGAAGAAAAACCTTTTTCGAGTCTACTTGCTCAAGTATCATAGGCCACATATTGAATTTCCCTCATGAGTTTCTATCATCTGGTACATTTTCATACTTGATATAACACTTTAAGCACTTTATTATTAGTTTCTCGAGATTTTCTTGTTTTAGCATATTTATTTTGAGCCTTTTTCCCTTTATTCAGTAACAACATAAGCACATACGTTTGAAACCTAACTCAACCTATTTTAGCTAGGATTTAACAATGCTTACAACTAAATTGATATGGTAAGAATACAATGTACTAATAAATTTCGAAGGGGTTTATTTCATCAACAATGCAATACCATGTTGTAACCAACACACTAGTTAACTTATAAGTCAAAATTTTAATTGGGACCGTGAACAGCCACAGATACTATATATGTTAGCTAAATATAAGTTAAGTACCCATTTTCATCCATTATTTCATATACATTTATATTACTTATTTAATTATGGAAAAATTTAAAGAAAATTTTTTAAAATTAGCCAAATAAACCTAGATGCTTGTTGTGTGCTTTTTCAAACCCCTACTCCATACTTAAATCATACAATGTCCCTATTGTATTCTTAAAAAATTAAAACAAAAAATAAGGGAGAAAATATGAATAGATTCCCTTAGGGTTTCATATGGAGAAGGTCGGTAATTAAGTGATCAGATAACCAATTATAGATCTACTGATGAGGTACTATCTGGCTGAAATGTCTGACACCTCAGAGTAAAAGGTAGACACATCATAAAATAACGACAATGCATATGTGACGTGGCATAGTCGTATACTACAGCTTAAGTGTCATAGTTGAGCAATGGACTGTGTCGTGAATGATGTAGTACGCGTCTGTAATGTAGGCAGAAAGACGGTAATGCACAGGGCAAAGGAATCGTGTTGCTTAGCAGTATTGGACGTGTTGCGTAACACGTCGCGTACTCCGTTGCTTAATCTGTCGCATAACCTGACACATAAATCATGCAGAAAATCCATTTTCAACTCATTTTTGCTTCAAAATGCATAAATTCCTAAAAATAATCAAATCCAAGCCATAGAGTATCGTTTATCTAATTTTTAAGCTAAAATATAGCTATTAATACCCTAATATCGCGTATATAATATGTATAATTATTGCGATATCAGCCTCCGATTAAATTTTTTCTAATATAATATTACTAAAAATCAGAAAACAAAAATAATAATTGTAAGACCCTAATCCCGGAAAGTCCAAGTGTAACGCCAAAACATATTTATTATATAATTATAATAAAAAGGGCAAAATGGTCATTTTACCTCAAAAGGGTAATTTGGTCTTTTGGACAGAAAAGGACTTGTTTGGTAATAACATTTTGAGTCTTGGACTTAAAATGTTATAAAAATGTGATTTTGTCATTTAATTTGTAAATTGTGGCAAAAGTTTGAAAAATGCAACTTCAGGGACCAAATTGCAAATATTGGAGGTATAAAGGTGAGGACTTGTGCAGATTTTTGGCACTCACGGGAGTAAATCTCTTGAACGATTTCTGCAAAGATTGAAGGTTTTTGAAGGCTTGGAACTTGCAAGATTTGATTATAGCAATTACAAGGGTATAATTGGAAGTTTAGAGGTAAGTTTCCAAGCTCTTGACTAGTTGTTCTTGATGAGTTGTGTAGAACTCAAAAACTGCATTTGCAGTCACGATTATGTTGTTAAATTGATACAATACTTCCATTAAGTCATGCTAATAAGGATTTAACTAAAGAAAATGGAAGTAGGTTGTTATAATAGATGAATTTGAAGATTGGGGTTGTTAGAACTAAGAACCCTAATTCTTCCCATGATTGATTGAGGTTGTTTTGGGGGTTAAAAACCTTGTTAAAATGTAAGGTTTTAGCCTAGGAACAAACCCCAAACGATTAAGAACGAAATTAAGGACTTAAAGGACAAAACAGCAAGCTACAGTGCACAATTCGCGACTGGACAGGAGGCCTGCACAGGCGCTGGGCGCAGTGCGCCCCTATCCAGGCGCAGTGCGCCTATAGGCAGAGTCCAGGCAGAAACTTTGAAATGCTATCTTTTGTTTGGCTTGTCCGATTAAGCTCAAACTTGAACCGTAGGCTCGTTATGGTCTGAAAAGTTTGGGAAAATTTTTATATTGAGTTTCCAACCCCTCGGGGGCACTGTAGACCGATCCGAATGCCTCGGTGAATAGTAAAATTCATATAAAGTTAGTAAACGGAAAGTTTATTAACTAGGCATTTTTTATAACGATATTATATTGAACTCTATTGTATTAGAGTTAGTTTGAATGGCTATTAACCTATAATCATTTTGATAATGAATGGAATTATAGGTACGGGACAAAAATCTACGGATTTAGTTGGAAGGCAAGGAACTACAAACGCTAGTTGTAGCAAACCTTCAAGTGAGTAATCTCACTGTTATCCGTTGTGATATACGTTATACGAGCAGCTGCAAATGATTATGAAATTGGGGGACAAAAGTGATAAATTATATGATTTGATATACGACAAGACCAGATAAGCCGTGAGTCTGTTATAGACAAGAACGGAACTGTGAGTCAATATATCTATGTAAACTGTTATATAGACAACAGCGGGCTAACCCGTGAGTCTAGGCAACAGCGGGCTAACCCGTGAGCCACAGTTTATTTTGATGTGCCAGATTTACATAGACAACAGCGGGCTAACCCGTGAGTCTAGGCAACAGCGGGCTAACCCGTGAGCCACAGCAACAGCGGGCTAACCCGTGAGCCACACTTGATCTTGTATTGTGTGATAATACATATTTGACCTTGTATAGAGAAATTTTATTCTTATACATGTTATTATTGGTTTGATTACTCATTGGGCTTTATAGCTCACAGTTTTATTGATATGTCCCTGCAGGTGAGCGTGACCCTGCTAAGGGAAAAGACAAAGTCCGTGACTGAGGACTTAGCATTTGAAGTAACGACCTGGCTTGAAGAATGTATAATATTTTTGTATTGTACTTCGTGATACACTTGTACTCGTATTTTGTTAACTAATACCCCATACTTATGGTTTTTATTGTAAAATATTCGGTTTGAAAAATAAAAATTTTTGAGGGGTTTTCGTTAATAAGTCGGGTGTTACAAGTTGGTATCAGAGCCGTGGTTTAAGTGAACTAGGTGTCTTAGATTAGATTCCTGGACTTAAACCTTGAGAGAGGAATAGATAATGGACTGTTAGATATATATAAGTTTGTTACTATATATGTAATCTAACGGTTTGCTGAAATTTTGAAGTATGAGAAATACACGAAGCAATCTTACTGGTGCAAATTCGCGTGGAACTGCAAGAAGTGGACCAGCTCGGTCACGCGGCTCTAATGGGCGAAGAGCACCAGCGAGGGAACCGGTGGGACAAAATCCACCTGATATACGATCCATTGTGGAAGAAGTGGTTAGGCAGATGATGCCTGCATTATCAAATAATCCCAACCTAAGTGGCAATCCTAATCCGAGTGCCAATCCTAATCCGACTGACGAGGCTGCAAAAAGCGTTCACGACAGGCAGCCGGAAGACGAAAGCCAGGGAGAAAGTCGGGCCCGGGCAGTGAAAGAAACACAAGGAGGGGAAGCCTCTGCAAAGAAAGTTGGGTGTACATATAAATCCTTTCTTGGTTGTAAACCAAAGGAATTCTCGGGGACAGATGATCCAGTCAAAGCTATGGAATGGATCATGCATATGGAAAAGGTGTTCCGAGTAAGCAAGTGTGCGGATGATGATAAAGTGGAATTTGCCACGAACCAACTTACAAGCGGTGCTCTACATTGGTGGCAAACCTACTATAAATCACTGGATCTTGATTCATCCCCATCAATACCTTGGGAGCAATTCAAGACAAAGTTTAATGAAGAATACTGCTTGGAAGTAGCTATTCAGAAGTTGGAGGATGAATTCCTGCATCTAGAACAGGGTTCCCGATCTGTTCAGGAATATACTCTTAGCTTTCTGGAGAAAGCTAGGTTTGCGGAACACCATATCTACACTGAAAAGAGAAAGATCGACAAGTATGTTCGGGGGTTGACCACCCGAATTAGAGAGATTGTGCAACCGTTGAAACTAACTACTTTCCGGCAAGTAGTGGATCGAGCCACGGAAAGAGAAACAGAACTGAAGCGACAGGAAGATGAAAAGAAAGTTTTGGAAACGAAACGAAAGGTGGAAGACCAAGGTTGGACGCCTCAGAAGAAGTCGCAACAATCCGGGTCTAAGGGAAAAGGCCAGAAAGATGAAGGAAAGTGGTGCGAAAAATGCAGAAAAAGGCACACGGGTAGCTGTCGCAGCGATACTGGGTCAGTTAGTTGCCGAAATTGTGGAAAAACGGGTCATTCTACACGGGACTGCAAGGCGGACCGTAGGTGTTTCCAATGCGGGGATACGGACCATATTCGCCTAAATTGTCCCTAACTGAAATCTGGTGTATACAGTGAAAGGCCCAGGGATGATCAAGTGGGAAAGAAAGAAGAGCCGAAGAACAGGGGACGACCAGTAGCCTCACGAGCTTTCCAGATGACCGTGGAAGAAGCCCGTGAGAAGACGGATGTGGTGACAGGTATTTTCACTCTCAATACCATACCTGTATATGTTATTTTTGATCCGGGAGCCACTCACTGTTTTGTATCGGAATCTTTGTTGCCTCGCTTGAATGTACCCTTAAAACCTATGGATGAAAGCTTAGAAGTAGCTATAGCAGACGGCCGATATGTCTGGGTTTCTGAACATATGGAAGGTTGTCAGCTTAAAATCTATGGGACCACTTTCCCTATAGATTTGAAGCCGATGACTACCAACGAATTTGGTGTAATTGTGGGAATGGATTGGTTAGCAACAAATTATGCTAACGTGGATTGCAGAAATAAAAGTGTCACAGTATTGTCACCGGAAGGGGAATGGATGAAGATTCAGGGTGAACGACCTCGGTTGAGAATGCCAGTCATCTCCTTTGCTCAAGCCCGAAGCTGTATCAGTAAAGGAGGGATGTCCTATCTAGCTTATGTATCGGTGGCTCAACCGATTAAAGTGGGGGTAGCGAATGTGAATGTGGTGAACGAGTTCCCAGATGTGTTTCCAGACGAACTTCCAGGGTTGCCACCAGATCGACAGGTTGAGTTCACGATTGAACTGATTCCGGGAGCTGCTCCTGTTGCTCGAGCTCCATACCGTTTAGCACCTTCAGAGATGGTGGAACTGCGGAAGCAACTGGAAGAACTTTTAGATAGGGGTTTCATCAGACCGAGTAAATCGCCTTGGGGAGCCCCTATTCTGTTTGTCAAGAAGAAAGATGGGTCAATGCGCATGTGTATTGACTATCGGGAACTAAACAAGATCACGGTGAAGAACAAGTACCCGCTACCCAGAGTAGATGATTTGTTTGACCAGCTACAAGGCGTGTCCTACTTTTCCAAGATTGATCTGAGGTCAGGATACCACCAGTTAAAGATAAGGGAGTCAGACATTCCGAAGACAGCTTTCCGAACGAGATACGGTCATTATGAGTTTTTGGTGATGCCTTTTGGGTTAACCAATGCTCCAGCCGTATTCATGGATCTTATGAACCGGGTGTGTCGACTGTTCCTTGATACATCGGTGATAGTGTTTATTGATGACATCTTAGTGTATTCGCGAAACCAAGCTGAGCATGAAGTGCACCTGCGACAAGTATTGGAGTTGCTTCGCCGAGAAAAGTTGTATGCTAAATTCTCCAAGTGTGAATTCTGGCTAAGAGAGGTCCAATTTTTTGGCCATGTAATTAATGCCGAAGGGGTGAAAGTCGACCCAGCAAAAGTTGAAGCCGTGATGAAATGGGAACCGCCTCGGAGTCCAACTGAAGTACGAAGTTTTCTTGGTTTGGCAGGCTATTACAGAAGATTTGTCGAAAATTTCTCTTCGATAGCTGTCCCGTTGACCAAGTTGACCAAGAAAGGTGAAAAGTTCATGTGGACCGAAAAGCAGCAAGAAGCATTTCAGAAGTTGAAACAAGCTTTATGTGAAGCACCAGTGTTAGTACTACCGCAAAGCGGAGAAGAATACGTGATCTACAGCGATGCTTTAAGAATTGGTCTTGGGTGTGTGCTAATGCAGAAAGGTCGGGTTATAGCCTATGCGTCCCGCCAATTAAAAGATGTCGAGAAGAAGTATCCAGTTCATGATCTGGAATTAGCTGCGGTGGTTCTAGCATTGAAATTATGGAGGCATTATTTATACGGTGTAAAGTTTGTTATTTACACGGATCACAAGAGCTTGAAGTACCTCTTCGACCAGAAAGAGCTTAGTATGAGACAGCAAAGGTGGATGGATCTGCTTAAAGACTTTGATTGTGAAATTCAGTACCACCCTGGCAAGGCGAATGTGGTGGCAGATGCTCTAAGCAGAAAAGAAGCTCCTCTGAAAGTTACATCCGCGTGTATGGGTGTAGCAAGCCGCTTACCAGAATTGATTCGTTCAGCACAAGAAGAAGCGTGTAAGCCGGCGAATGTAAAAAGCGAAAGAATGGTTGGATATTTGAAGCATCTGGAAGAAAATGCTCAGAAATTGAAGACCTTCAGAGGCCGTATATGGGTCCCGAAGCAAGGAGAAGCGCGGAATTTACTTCTAGAAGATGCCCATTATAGCCGATATGCAATTCATCCGGGCATTACCAAGATGTATCGGACGTTAAAACCGATGTATTGGTGGCCTGGAATGCAGAGGGACATTGGAAGATATGTGGAAAGATGTTTGACTTGTCTACAAGTTAAGTCGAACCATCAGAAACCGTACGGGGAAATACAACCATTGCCGGTTCCAGAGAAGAAATGGGACCATATTACCATGGATTTTGTGACAAAGTTGCCGCGGACACCGCGAGGTTATGATTCTATATGGGTGATTGTGGATCGATTGACCAAATCGGCACAATTTATACCATATAAAGAAAAGTACAGAGTAGATCAACTGGTGAAAATTTACATTGATGAAGTGATTTGTCGGCATGGATTACCAGCATCAATTGTATCTGACCGAGATAGTAGATTTACTTCCCATTTTTGGCAGAGTCTTCAAAAGCAACTGGGTACAAAAGTACTTATGAGTACCGCATATCACCCGCAGACCGATGGTCAGAGTGAAAGAACAATCCAGACTTTGGAAGACATGCTGAGAACTTGTGTTATTGACTTCGGTGGAAGTTGGGAAGATCATTTGCCTTTAGTGGAATTTGCGTACAATAACAGCTATCATTCCAGCATTCAGATGGCCCCGTATGAAGCCTTGTATGGAGCACCGTGCCGTACTCCGACCTGCTGGACTGAAGTTGGGGAAAAGCCGTTGGCTGGACCCGAAATTGTAGCACAGACTGAAGAAAAGATCAAACTGATACGCGAAAATTTGAAGGTAGCTCAGAATAGACAGAAACAGTACGCGGACAAACGGGTGAAACCGATAAAATTCCAAGTAGGAGATATGGTAATGCTCAAAGTATCCCCTTGGAAGGGCTTAATCCGTTTTGGGAAGAAAGGGAAGTTGAGTCCTCGCTTCATTGGACCTTTCCGTATATCCCAAAGGGTTGGAGCCGTGGCGTATCGATTGGAATTACCTGATGAACTTCATGGTATACATGATGTATTCCATGTGTCCCATTTGAGAAAAACGTTGTTTGATAAGTCTCAACATATACCTCTTGCTGAAATTGAGGTGGATGAAAAGCTGAGATACCCGGAACAACCCGAGCAGGTGCTAGACCGCAAGACAAGACAGCTGCGAAATAAGAAGATCAGCATGGTGAAAGTACTTTGGCGTCATCACAAAGGTTTCGACATGACGTGGGAGACCGAAAGTGAAATGCGGGAGAAATACCCTCAACTCTTTGTATGATTTCGGGGACGAAATCTCTTAAAGGAGGGGAGAATTTGTAACGCCAAAACATATTTATTATATAATTATAATAAAAAGGGCAAAATGGTCATTTTACCTCAAAAGGGTAATTTGGTCTTTTGGACAGAAAAGGACTTGTTTGGTAATAACATTTTGAGTCTTGGACTTAAAATGTTATAAAATGTGATTTTGTCATTTAATTTGTAAATTGTGGCAAAAGTTTGAAAAATGCAACTTCAGGGACCAAATTGCAAATATTGGAGGTATAAAGGTGAGGACTTGTGCAGATTTTTGGCACTCACGGGAGTAAATCTCTTGAACGATTTCTGCAAAGATTGAAGGTTTTTGAAGGCTTGGAACTTGCAAGATTTGATTATAGCAATTACAAGGGTATAATTGGAAGTTTAGAGGTAAGTTTCCAAGCTCTTGACTAGTTGTTCTTGATGAGTTGTGTAGAACTCAAAAACTGCATTTGCAGTCACGATTATGTTGTTAAATTGATACAATACTTCATTAAGTCATGCTAATAATGATTTAACTAAAGAAAATGGAAGTAGGTTGTTATAATAGATGAATTTGAAGATTGGGGTTGTTAGAACTAAGAACCCTAATTCTTCCCATGATTGATTGAGGTTGTTTTGGGGGTTAAAAACCTTGTTAAAATGTAAGGTTTTAGCCTAGGAACAAACCCCAAACGATTAAGAACGAAATTAAGGACTTAAAGGACAAAACAGCAAGCTATAGTGCACAATTCGCGACTGGACAGGAGGCCTGCACAGGCGCTGGGCGCAGTGCGCCCCTATCCAGGCGCAGTGCGCCTATAGGCAGAGTCCAGGCAGAAACTTTGAAATGCTATCTTTTGTTTGGCTTGTCCGATTAAGCTCAAACTTGAACCGTAGGCTCGTTATGGTCTGAAAAGTTTGGGAAAATTTTTATATTGAGTTTCCGACCCCTCGGGGGCACTGTAGACCGATCCGAATGCCTCGGTGAATAGTAAAATTCATATAAAGTTAGTAAACGGAAAGTTTATTAACTAGGCATTGTTTATAACGATATTATATTGAACTCTATTGTATTAGAGTTAGTTTGAATGGCTATTAACCTATAATCATTTTGATAATGAATGGAATTATAGGTACGGGACAAAAATCTACGGATTTCGTTGGAAGGCAAGGAACTACAAACGCTAGTTGTAGCAAACCTTCAAGTGAGTAATCTCACTGTTATCCGTTGTGATATACGTTATACGAGCAGCTGCAAATGATTATGAAATTGGGGGACAAAAGTGATAAATTATATGATTTGATATACGACAAGACCAGATAAGCCGTGAGTCTGTTATAGACAAGAACGGAACTGTGAGTCAATATATCTATGTAAACTGTTATATAGACAACAGCGGGCTAACCCGTGAGTCTAGGCAACAGCGGGCTAACCCGTGAGCCACAGTTTATTTTGATGTGCCAGATTTACATAGACAACAGCGGGCTAACCCGTGAGTCTAGGCAACAGCGGGCTAACCCGTGAGCCACGGCAACAGCGGGCTAACCAGTGAGCCACACTTGATCTTGTATTGTGTGATAATACATATTTGACCTTGTATAGAGAAATTTTATTCTTATATATGTTATTATTGGTTTGATTACTCATTGGGCTTTATAGCTCACAGTTTTATTGATATGCCCCTGCAGGTGAGCGTGACCCTGCTAAGGGAAAAGACAAAGTCCGTGACTGAGGACTTAGCATTTGAAGTAACGACCTGGCTTGAAGAATGTATAATATTTTTGTATTGTACTTCGTGATACACTTGTACTCGTATTTTGTTAACTAATACCCCATACTTATGGTTTTTATTGTAAAATATTCGGTTTGAAAAATAAAAATTTTTGGGGTGTTTTCGTTAATAAGTCGGGTGTTACACCAAGTTCGGGTGTTAAAGAGCCAAAGTTCGCAGATCACAAGAAGCATAAATGGATTTTTGGTGAAAAATCCCATTAGCGACGCTAACATGATCATTAGCGCCGCTAATGTGGTGTCAGCTGGTGGTTTTGCACGATGTGCAGTCAGCGACGCTAACTTTAGGGTTTGCGACGCTCACTGCTGAAAATGGGTCAAAACCCTAAATTTTGATGATTGGGCCACATATAAGGGTGGGGAACCCTAGGGCAGCCGCCATTTGAGTCTTTTCAACCCCCAAGATCAGTTTTCTCCTCTCTCTAGCTCTCTTGGTTGGTTTTGGTTCATTTGGTCATTTTGGAAGGTGTTCTTGAAGAAATGGCGATGCTAGAAGATGCATGGGATTGCTAGAAGACATTCTCAAAGTGGGAGATAAGCTAAAATTATTTTTTCTGGACCTTTGTGAGTAAATTTCTCACCCTTATGCATTTTCATAATTTTTCCTATGATTTAAATGGGTTTTTATGGATTAAATTAGTGTAATGGTCCCTTGTGGTGTTTGTCCATGATTGTGAAGGATAAAGTCTGGAACCTTAAATTCATGATTTAGAACCTTTGGGATGGTTTAGAAAGTAAGTCAAACTCTCTTTGGTGATTTCGGTTAGTTTTTGGACAATTTTGGACTTGGATATTGTTCTTGAGCTTGCATGGGTATGTTTGGATGTTAAAGTTAGGATTTTTATGGACTTATGGACTGTTTAGAAGGTCCCTAGAAGGATTAAGACATTGGCTGAATGGATTAAGAGCTTAATGGACTTTTGGAGCCTGTTCATAGTTAGCGACGGTAACTAGAGAAGTTAGCGGCGCTAACTGTGCCTGTTGACTTTGTTGACTTTGATCTTTGACCGTTGACTTTTTGACCAGTTTGATTTTTGGTCAAACTTGAGGATTTGGGATACCGGTCTTAGAAGTTTATCTTGTTTGGGACTTAGGAAGTTATAAGTGGAGTTTATCCTTAATATGAGGTTCACGCTGTCGGGAAGACGCGCGTGTGGAACGTTGTTTGGCTTTGCAGATCAAGTAGTCTTCTCACTATATTATAGGTGAAGTTATATACGTAGGTAACTTAATTACTATGGGTAGCAATGTGTGGTAGCTAGGAGTGCCTTACATTATTTGACTGTTGAGTTGATATTAGAAACCCGATGGGTTAGGTTGTATACTTGAACGTTTGTGCTTGTATATGACAGCCGTTGGATTCGTTCCAGCAACTGAAGAATGAGTTGATTAAGGACCGTTCGGGGCAAGCCCGAGAATCCAAAGAATGAGTTGATAAGGACCGTTCGTGGCAAGCCCGAGAGTCCAAAGAATTGGTTGATTAAGGACCGTTCGGGGCAAGCCCGAGAGTTCAATGAGTGAATGGAATGGATCGTATGGTATTTTGGGGAACTCACTAAGCTTTGTGCTTACTTTTTCACCCGAACTGTTTTTCAGGTATTTGCTGGCTTGAGCTTGGAGCACGACGCGACTGTACCGCATCTGAGGTTTTGATAATCAAGTCTTCCGCTGGATAATGTTGTAAACGTTTTTGTTAAATACGATTTAAATGTTTTAAATACTAAGTTTTAATTTGGATGGTTTTTATTGGTTAACCCGTTTTGTGAACGAAAAAATTATTACGGAATTTGGGACGTTACAATAATACATTAGTTAAACTATAATTGCATGATACTAATCTCCTTCATGTTTTATTAAGAATGAAAATTCAGTTTGTTAAATATATTATTAATATAAATTAGAAATCATTTACATGTTTTACCAATAAGTTTATTATCAAACAGGGTCAAAATATCGTCGTAAAGAATAATCGGTTCATGCGGAAAAAAAAGCATAGATAATACTATAAATCTTGATAATATTCACTTTAATGAGGAGGAACATAAAGAATTGGTTACATCGAATATGGATGAAGTTGTGGAAGAATCTAGAGAAGAAGAATCTGAATTGTGATGACCAAAAAATATGTCTTGTTTAGAAGAAAACATACCTAAGTTGACGACAAAGAATATATTTCAATCAACATCTATGATCCTAAAATATGAAAACCATTGATGCTAAATGGGGAGATCTACGAGCGAAAATAGTAAATGTTGTAAAGATGATAGAAACATACATTTTTGTCTAGACGTTTATAGTAAGTACTTACCAAACGAATAGAAGCAACGTAAAAATTGGCTTGTATACTTTAAGGATATAGATAAAATGTTTTATTTTCCTTCTAAGTTGTTTAAGAAGAAACTTGACCAAATAATACATTGACTGCGTATTTTTTTTTAAAAGTTGTTTGTAATATATTCAATTTATTATTAAAATATAAATACTCGTATATAATGCTCATGTATTATTAATTTATGATAAATAGTCATTTATGCTTTCGTGCATGCTATCAACTAAAATATTGAATTTAGTGAAAAAGAATTTACTTAATAATATTATACAAGAAAATTTTTAGGTAGCTCAATTTGATGTTTGCACAAATGCCTCCTAAATATCCGGTAGTATGGGTGGACTTTCATCAACGGTGACTCGGTGAGGCCAGTCAGGCCACCTAGGCCCCACATTAAACCAAATGGAAAAAATATAAAATGTAAAACCATGATTAAGATGGTCATTTTATGAAACGATTAATGAACAATATTGAAACTTGGAAGACATCCACGTCGAGGAACGTTACAAACTTACAATAACATCTTTACGAGGAAAAGGGTTAAAGAAATCCACAATAGATCCAGTTACTAAGTTCTTAAGAATCACGGGGACTAAACTTGAAATTTATTATATATATTTATATAAACGTTATATCTACGGAATGAAGTATTACCATATACAAAAGAGGTGATAAAAAAGAACGGTAGATGGAATCATTCAAAACAATACCTTCTTTAAAGCAAAATGACATGAAAAAAGAAAGAAGCAAGAAGTTTTGTTCCCTAAAGACTTGAGTAGAATTAATGAAACAAAATACGACTACATGCCATAAAAGACAAAGACTTGACTTATGGTCGAGTTAAAGTTTACTTGAATACTTGTAATTTCTTAAGATATATTTCATCAAATAACAAAAAACAGTCAAAAGTTAAAAGGTAAAAAGTAAATATTGAGTTTTCTTTTTGTAATTTTAGGGAATTTTGCATTAACGTCAAACCATATAATTATATTTTACATAATTCTGAAAAAGCAAAGAAAAGATAAAAACAAACAAAAGAAGAAAAAACTAAAGAAAAAGTTGACTCTTAAAGCAAAACACGCTGCCCCTAGCAGAGAATCTATCTTCTCCGGTCAAACTCTCCGGCAACTCGCCACCTACACACGCCTACATCGGATTAATTTACCGGCGAAAACACCACCACACGATTAGAATCAAACTCTAAAAAATCACATCGGTTCTAATTGCGTCACCACAATTGGGCTTCTAACCACATGTTTTCCATCGACCCATGAAAGTGACCCGAACACAGCACCCGAATCACCCATCACTACACTGGTCCCGTCCATTTTCACCGTCACGTAGTAACTCAACTCTCTTACCTTGTCGGAGAAGACCAACTTTCCCGGCCTAACAGCCACCGTCACACCCTTCGGCGCCTCCACCTTCGCCGTGTAAACTGAATTCACATCCCCAACGTTCTTCACTCTTCGAATCATTGTCTTCCTCAAAACACCTTTTTTCCCGGTGGAGAACAAGGCGGCGATCGATGGGTAGTTTAGGTTCTCCGGAACTGGTTTTCTTCTCATCGGACAAGCTGCCGGAGATCGAGTGATTACCTGGATTGTCTTCGCGCCGTAGCCGATTGAGCATAAGAAGCTCACGTAATCTTCATTGGTGAGATCGTAAACGAGACCTGGATCCATTGCGAGGTCTAGGTTTAGATGACCGGCGCCGAAATCGTAAGGTGTTGTTGCGTTTCCGGTGGATTCGTCAGTCATGGGTTGGAGCTGTTTGTTGACGGTGCTTGCGGTGGTCATGATGGCGGATTTTATTGCCGCCGGTGACCAGTCAGGGTGGGCGGATTTTAACAAAGCTGCGGCGCCGCTCACGTGTGGACAAGACATTGAAGTTCCTGAAAGGATATTGAACTCCATTTTCCGAGCATCGGAATCTAACCCTGTTGGACCGACAGCGTCAGTCCAAGCAGCTAAGATATTTACTCCTGGAGCTATCAAATCAGGTTTTAGAATCTCGGGGTTCATCCCGTTGGGGCCTCTACCGGAAAAGGAAGCCACCACCGGCGCTGGCCTAATTCCGAGCACTGTTCCTTGGAAATTAATTGTCGCAGTGGCGTGGCCGGTGGCGGCGTAAGCTTTGATTTGATCTCCTTCGTCGGAACCAACTGAGCACGCCGGGATAAGATGGGCGTCGCCGACGAGACCTTCGCCGTTAGAAATTCCGTTGGACAGAATCATTCCGACACCGCCGGCTTTCTTCACCACCAATCCCTTGGCCACTCTCGGACTACTGCCTCTATCACAAATTACTATTTTGCCCCTGACGAGGTTAGGATCGAGTGAATTTTCCATACACAATGAAGCAGATAGAATTCCTGATTTTCCGGGATAAATTAGGGGATATTTTTTTCCGCTAATTGAGGGACCAGCGTATAACGATACACCTGCAAGCTTCCTTCCGTCGCCGAGGATAACTTCCGCCGGGAAATTTCTGTCAATTGTGCCTGCACCGACGGTAGTGAGCCACGGAGCTAGGTTGGTGACTGACATTCCATTAGGTCCGTCGTTTCCGGCAGAGGAGGAGACAAAAACTCCTCGAGAAACCGCGCCGTAAGCTCCAATTGCAATTGGATCGAGATAATATGGTGAAGAAATGCCGTCGCCGCCTCCGATCGATATCGAGATAACATCAACACCGTCGTTAACGGCAGCGTCAAACGCCGCAAGGATGTCTGAATCGAAACAACCAGAGCTTTTCCAGCAAACTTTATAAACAGCCAATCTAGCTTTCGGAGCAACACCTTTAGCTATTCCAGCAGCGTATCCAGCCATACTAGCTTTGAAAACGTACCTACCGGCGGCTGTAGACGCCGTGTGAGTGCCGTGGCCGTCGGCGTCTCTCGGAGACCGAAACTCAACTGTATCGTTAATCGCGCTTCCGAATCCAATACCGCCTCCAAATCCACCGGCTGCTTCATGTCCTTTAGCGAAGAATCGAGCTCCAACTATCTTCTTATTACAATTCCTCGCCGTGAATTTCACTCCGGTCTGGCAAACCCCTTTCCAACGCTTCGGAACAGGTCCGAGATTCAGATCGGTGAAACTTCTTCTCTCCGGCCAAATTCCCGTATCAAATACGCCAATAATAACATCTGAGCCGTAATCCGATTCAGACCACAAACCTCTCTGATTCCTCAACCCAACGAACTGCGGCGAACGCGTAGTATGAAGCTCGCGGCGCCGGTCTTCAAACACCGCTAACACAGACGGATGCTTTTCCAAGGCCGAAGCTTGCGAGGAAGTGACAGACGCCGAGAAGCCTCTGAAAACGGTATCGTATACATGAAGGATACTGGTGGATTCAGTAAACTCGGAAGTGTACCAGTGGTAGTGAGTGGGAAAGATCGACGGCTTCGATTCACCGTCTACTCGGAAAATGTAAGTTCTGACCGTCGGATCTGTTGGTACGGCTTCGCCAGCGGCGAAAAAGACGACGAAAAGTGTACAGAGCAGCACAGCCATGGGAGAGTGAAGTGTGAGTGTGTGTATTGGGGTGTGTGTTTATAAGCACATAATAAGCCTGGTGGATTTAGTTTCTTTACTTGTTATTAAAAAAAAATCGTCTTGTTTAAATAATTGGCAATCAAATTTTGTAAATAATCTAGGAAAAAGGTTTTATTTTCGATTATATGGATAAAGTTGGTTAATATCGAATCTAAATGGATTATAATCAACGATAACCTACTTTGTTTATATTACCATAAATGAAAATTTAGAAAAGAATTTAGGTTTTTTTTATAGTTTCAAAATTCGATTGATCTAAATAAAGATTCAGACAGAATTTAGTTTCATTATCTACAATTGCCTTTTAAGGAAAAAAAAACCCGTTCTTTACAAAAATAGGAATTTATTTTAATATATAGTTTTCTTTGTTGCGGTATTAAAGATTATCTTTTATAATTTTATATAGTAATTGTTTTGGGTGGTTATTGTGTTATTGTTGATATTTAAATTAATATTAGGAGCAGTTTTTAATAAGTGAAAATAATAAAATGAATTTGGGAAAATGATAATTCAATGGTGTGCAAGAGTTTGATGAGTCACATCTTTCTTGCTTTGTATGTGGCGGTTGAGAATGGTGGAATATGATTCTTTTAAACCATAGATAAACATCTAACCACAAATAATATAGAATAATTATTCTTTTTAACCATGAATAAATATCAAAGTCGTGAATAATTTTTGTTTTCTTTTTTCTGGATTCATTTATAGTTAAGTATGATTAAAGTTGTATTCAAAAACAATAATAGCATAGGTTTCTCTATAGGAATTAGTTTAGGGAGTTTATGTTGTTTGTGTTTAGACGCGTTTCAACCACACTATTAATTGTCAACAATGAATTCAATGTTGCAAAGTACGTCATAAAGTGTGATATTTGTTCATATGAGTGAAAACACAATATCCAAAGGTCAAATGGATATTGGAGCTTTTGGAGGATCACCATGTTACCAAATTGCCTACGATGCTAAAAGGACAGGGCATAATATGACTATGTGACAGATTGATAGTATGTATTTCCTAGCAACACTCGGGACTTGGATGATGGAAAACTTGGAAGAGATTTTTGTCAAAGAGATCATGAAAAAGCATAGAGTGACGCTATCAATTGTATAGGATCGGGATTAAAGGTTTATGTCTCGGTTTTAGAAAGGTTTACATTCAGAAATGAGCACCGAGAAGTGTTTGAACACCGCTTACCACTTACATATAGAAAGACATAGGGGGTGTTTGTTTTTCCTCAAAAAGTCTTTTTCCCCTAAAACATCTGCGGGAGGGTAGATGTTTTTCAAAAAGATGGTTTGTTTTCTAGAAGACAAAAGATATAAAAAAGACTTTTTCACCTCTTTCAAAAAGATGGTTTGTTTTCTAGAACCCATACCACCAACCCCCACCTACCCACCCCACTCTTATCCCACCCGGGTTTATTTTAACTAAAATTGATGTTAGAAGGAACAATTCAAAAAGACGTTAAAAACAAACAAATTTTTTTATGAATGACGAAAACATGGAAAAGAACTTTTGGTCCACATCTTCTTTCGCAGACATGGACAAAGACAAAAGACATTTTACATCTTCCAAAACAAACACCACCATAGTGAGAGGACTATATAGACACTTAAGGATTTGTTGTAGGCTTGTACTTAGGAGTGTTCAGGTTGCTTTGGATGATCATCTCATAGTTCCACATGTTAGACTACATCATTATATTTGAATCCTTAATTCTTGTATACTTCTATTTTAAAAATGTTAGAAACATGTTTTTAAATGTTATATTAATTCAAAGTCATTAAAAGTAGAATGGGAAGGGGTTGGATTCGATATTGATTTATTTGGGCAGCTATTTGCAAGAAAAAAAAAACTCGAATTTGTATAGTCTTACTTTAATCAAAATCATCAAGGATGATTACAAATCATCCTAGAGCTATGCAAAATCGTTCTGTAAAACTCAAAAAGGTCATTGACAATTTTGATTTTTTTTTTTATATTTCCTTTCTCAATTTTCATCATTCTGACCTCAAACCACTTCCATTACATTCCTAATGAATTAAGGAACATATTTAGAAAGTAAAATGAGATTGAAAACACTAGTTATCATTTGGAGTTTGATTAGTAGACAATCATTTAATTAATCATCGGGTTAAACTTTAACTATATGTGACAACTAATCAACAACTTAAACCTAAAAGTGCAAGGAAGTGCTTGGGAGTGCTGACAAGTGATATTGTGAGTTTATACACAATAGTACATGTTATCATATTTGTATAGTTTGAATTGCTTTCATATGACATAGCCCTTATGTGTTACGTGAATACTATATGTATTTTGTGATATCTTATTTTGCAAAGGTTTTATTCTCTAAGAGAAAACTTATTTGATTTGAACTATTTTGAGTATCCTACTTGTGCATTCACTTAGGATGTGAGATTTTAGGTGTCACTCATGATATCCATATGGGATGATTATCTTACTTTGAGGTGCATTCACTTACGATGGGAGACTTTGGGTGCACTCATAATATCCAGGGGGATGATTATCTTACTTTGAGGGGTTGCTTCTAGATGCGCCTCATATGAACTAGTAGACTTATAAACCCATGTGTGGTGCTTGTGCGATGGTTTACAAATCACCTAGTTTGGAACTTGGTCAAGCATAAAAAGTGTGTAGTGTGCTTTGTCTATCTATGCATGAGCCTTATCAAAATACGAGCATGGGTAAACTACACTATTATATATGAGTCCTAATTTATAACCATCAATGTGAGTTTGATAACGAGATTGAATTGGGAATTTAGAATAAGTTCTTGTGCAATACGTACTACCTTTGTTTAAATGTTTCATAATATGAAAAATTGAATTGTTGATTATTAGGTTGTTTTTTCCAAGATTTGATCCTAATGAACTTTTGATGATTTGAAAACTATTTTAGGGTGTCGGACTTTGGGATTGAATGATCGCAATTACCCTTTACCCTTGAAAGTTGACCCCAAGTTTACTCATTAAGATTTACAGTCTAACACTTGTATTTTGACATGTACTATGATTAGAAGATCTAGTGCATACTAGAGTTGAATATTTAGATTTCAGATATTTAGAAGATTTATAAATTATATGGTATTATTTTTTTGTCATTTTTAACATCCAAAATATATAAAGAAAGTAAATTATAAAAAAAAATTATCATTCTAGTGAAATATTCTAACATGATATTATTAACACAAGTATAAATTTTGTAATATTGTATTTGATAGCGTGCCACCTGGCACCTGCTGACGTGTCCCTAGAACATCTTCCGGAGAACATCCTCCCGTGAGAACTTTGGCCCAAGCCACAAACAACACCCCGCTAGGATGTCCAGCCTGGAGGATTCAACCCTCCACCTTGATATCCACGCGCGACATCCCTACCTGACAGAAATCGTGCGCCTCCCATATCGTCTGTCTGGACCAATAGGAGGCGGGACAAAGGACGAGGATTGTACACCCAATCGGCGGTCTGGTCCCCACCTGCCACAGCAAGGATCCTGTCGGCCACAACGACAGGATCCACAGGTATAAGTACCGACTCGCTTCGCCTGGTATGATCATCGTCACTCTCACTCTCACTTACACTATTCACTAAACCCTAAATATTGTCGGAGATCTAACTTAAGCATCGGAGCGTTCTCCCGGGACCTCCTCCCGGTGAACGGCTGACGATCTTTCTTTCTTGTGATTGTGGTCTCAGGACACCTCCCTGGCGATTGAAATCACCTTTTGAGGCGAACGTCGACTCGATATCGCATCATTGGCGCCATCCGTGTTGTGACACGCAACGAAAAACCACCGTTTTAATCTCCGGCAATGTCGACTGAAGGATAAACCAACGATGGTCACCACACCAGAAGCCCAATACACTCAATGCCACCTTTGGGCCCAATACCGATAGAAACATTACCAACAACACTGTCGCCACCAAGAACCACCCCCTACAGTTCCCCTGCTCCCACAGACACCTGCTCCTTCATCGGCATTCTCACACACTGTAACCCCACTAGCCATGAGTACGCCGCCATCGTATATACCGTTTACCTACCCATTTACACCGTTCCAACAATCAATGGGACCACCGATGTTCACCCCCTCACCCACGTCTTTCTTCCAACCGTCCCAACCAACAGTAGCACCGTTGTTCACCAATATCGCGACAACACCGACGCCGGGAGGACCAATACCAATCCCAATGCCGCTAAGTACACCCACATCAACCTTGGATGGCATACCAGCTAGTACGCTCCCTTTGTTTTATACCCAACCGCCGGTGTACCAAGCCATCATACCTCCCACCCGAACAACGAATAACACGAACCCACTTCCCCCTCTAGCGTACAAATCTTCGTTCATCAAAGAGATACACGAGTACGACATGCCAAATACAGCCAAATTGCCACACCTAAAAACATATGACGGAACAACTTGCCCAGATAGCCATATCGACACTTACGAATGGTATATGCAATCGCTGAAGCTGGACGAACGCTTCTGGTGCACGCACTTCCCGACGACGCTGGATGGGAATGCGGGTGCATGGTTCAAAATCCTGGCGCCAAGCAGCATCAAAAATTTTACCGAACTCAAGGAGCAGTTCCTATCAAACTTCATGCAATTGCGCAAATACAGAGGGTACATCCGAGAGATCATCGGTTGCAAGCAACTGGAGGGCGAAACGGTTAGAGCTTACTTCAAACGATTCAACGAAGCAACACTGAATGTACCAGGGCAAAATGACAACCTGGTGACTAGAGCTTTCACGCATGGCCTGCTGCCAGGTCCACTGTCAACGAAGTTTCTGGGAAAACCACCAGCCACTCGCGAGGAGATGAAGGAGCGAGTAGAGCGTTTTCTAAGGCAAGAAGAGGGCACAGCCGCCAAAGAAGCATACCTAAAGGCAGAAGCTACTTCTTCATCAAAACCTAGAGACAGCCACCCACAGTATCCCAGCGATAGACGACAATCATTCAGAAGAGGTAAACCTCCAAAACCCTACAACGGCCATTACAGAGACGACAGGAGGTATAGACGGACGGACGTTCTGGCTGTCGCAGAGAAAAGCAAGACAACGAGGAAAATGCCAGAGCGCCCGAGAGACCAATCTAAGTACTGTGAGTTCCACAAGTGTTATGGTCACGACACAGCAGAGTGCGCTGTGCAGAAGAAAGAACTTGACCAGCGAATACAACGATGGAACCTAAACGACATAGCCAAGTCGATTCGCCCAAAGAATGATAGAAACGACCCACAAGCGAAAAACAAAGACGCGCCAAAGAAGGGACCATAGATTCTCGTAATTCACAAACACCACCGCCAAAGGCGAGAGCAAACCCCAGACATCGACGACCAACAAATCTCATTTTCCAACAGAGACAGGAAGCCAGACTGGTGGAATAGAGACGACCCACTCATCATCCAGGCCAGAATTTGAGACATAGTTATCCATCGCGTACACATCGACAGTGGTAGTACAGCAGACATTATGTTCGAACATTGCTTCCGCCAGCTGCCACGGGAATGGAGGACAGACTTACGCCCCCAGCAGGAAATTTAACCGGTTTCACAGGGCATAGCATCATACCAACTGGGATGATTTACCTACCGATCACGATGGAGGATGGCAAACGAAAGAAAACAGTTACACTTGAATTCACGGTAGTGCGGGCACCATCAGAACATAACATCGTCCTGGGAAGACCAGCAGTGTTGTACTTTGGCGTCGTGGCGTCAACATTGCATGGCATAGTCAAGTTCCCAACGGAAAGCGGCGTAGCTACCATCCTAGCAACTCTACAGAAGACACTGAAATGCTACCAGATAATGTTGCCAACAGACATCTATGGAAAACGGAAGCGCCCAAGAGACGAACCTAAAGAAAGCAGATAAATAATCCACCATGACTACCCAGATCAAAGGATACAAGTTGGCAGCACACTACCACCCGAGCTACGAAAGGACATAATATCCTTACTTAGAAAATTCAAGCAAGTATTCGCCTAGGAGCCAGCGGACATGGTGGGAGTAGAAAGATCAATTATCGAGCATAACCTCAATGTTACACCCGACAGCAACATCATCAAACAAAAACGTCGTGGCCAAGCGGGAGAACGCAACAATGCCATCAACGCAGAAGTCGCCAAGCTAGCACAAGCCGACATTGTGCGCGAAGCCTTTTTTCCAACATGGATTGCCAATCCGGTGATGGTCAAGAAAAGCGATGGAAGCTGGAGAATGTGTATCGACTACACCGATTTAAATAAGGCATGCCCGAAAGATTGTTACCCGCTCCCCGAGATAGATCAGAAAGTAGAGTCCCTGGAGGGCAGTGTTGCAAAACTCGGCCAACTCGGCCGAGTACTCGGACTCGGCTAGGTACCTTGGCGATTTTTCAAGAATCGGTCTAATAAATCGGACTAGCTATTACTCGGAATTCCTCGGAAATTCCTCGGATTTCCTCGGAATTCCTCGGTCAAACCTTATACTCGGTTTGTTGACTGAAAAAAATGAAAAAAACCCCTAAATTAATTGATATTCATCTAGTTTGTTATAAATCTAATGAACTTATAATATTTGTCATATATATAATTTACCAAAAGTTAATTTCTTTATAATTTACGTTATCCGAGTACTCGTCCGAGTACTCCCCGCCTAGCCGAGTAATCACTACTCGCTAGTCCACCGACCTGGGAGCGCCTAGCGTCTTTTGCAACACTGCTGGAGGGTTTTAAGTGGAAATGCTTCCTAGACGCCTACAAGGGCTATCACCAGATTCTCATGAGGAAGGAAGACGAGGATAAGACATCTTTTTATACAGACCACAGCACCTTTTGCTACCAGAAGATGTCGTTCGGTCTAAAGAATGTCGGGGCAACATACCAAAGGCTCGTCGACAAAGTGTTCAAGGATCAAATTGGAAGGAACGTAGAAGTATATGTGGATGGCATGGTCATAAAGAGCCGAGCAGAGCAGTCCTTGCTACAGGACATCGAAGAAACCTTTAAAACACTCTCCCGGATACAAATGAAACTCAACCCGGCCAAGTACACCTTTGGCGTGGAAGAAGGAAAGTTTCTAGGCTACTACGTCACGCGGGAAGGCATTCTACCGAACCCAGACAAAATCAAAGACTTTGTCGAGATAAAATCAACAGCAAGCCTGCGAGAAATACAGGGACTCAACGGGAAACTCACAGCCTTGGGACGATTCATAGCAAAGTCGGCGGAAAAAGCCCTCCCACTATTCAACACGCTGAAAGGCTGCGTCGACAAGCACAACTTCAAATGGACGGGAGAGGCAGAGACAGCCTTGGCACACTTAAAAGAAGCAATGAAAGAACTCCCCACGCTGGCATGCCCGGCCCCCTAGGAAAAGCTATCTATGTACCTGGCAGCGTCACCAAAAGCCATCAGTGCCGTTTTAGCTGTGGAACGGGAACGCCAACAAAGACCTGTCTATTTCGTTAGTCGGGCGCTCCAGGGTCCAGAGCTGCATTACCCAAAACTAGAAAAGCTAGTCCTAGCACTAATTTATGCAGCACGTCGACTGAGACGCTATTTCCAGGGCCACTACGTCGAAGTGTTGACAAGCCAACCAATCCGCCAAGTGCTACTGAAACCAGAGAAGTCAGGGCGACTGGCCAAATGGGCCATTGAGCTAGGGGAACACGACATTGAATACAAACCGAGAATAAGCATCAAGGGTCAGGCCCTGGCAGATTTTCTAGCACAAATACCAGAGGAAGAAGAGGAAGAAAGGAGTTAGTTGACCAAACAAGATCCAAAAACACACCTAGAAACCTGGATGCTCCACACGGATGGGGCAGCCAGCAAAGAAGGCTCAGGATCCGGGCTAGTGTTGACAAACCCAGAAGGCGAGGAAATAACTTACGCACTCAGATTCGACTTCCAGACGTCGAACAATGAAGCAGAGTACGAGGCGTTGCTCGCAGGAATGAGACTCGCGAGAGAGAATGGGGTACAACATCTACTAGCACACAGTGACTGTTTGTTGGTAGCAAACCAGATCAACGAGGCTTATGAGCTAAAAGACCAACGGATGAAGAAATACGCAGAGGAAGTGGAAAGGATAGCGGCTACGATGGAGAGTTTCGCAGTCAAACAAATACCATGCTCCGCCAACAGAAAAGCCGACGCGCTGAGTAAATTAGCATCCGCGGCGTTTGACCACCTGTCCAAAGAAGTTTTGGTGGAAGTTCTAAAAAATAGAAGTATCGATGGAAAGGAAGTAACACCGATCAGCACAACTGCTACAACTTGGATGACGCCTTTCATCGACTACCTGACACAAGGCCTTTTACCAGCAAATGAGAATGAAGCCAGAAAAGTAAAGGTAAAAGCCCCGCAATACGCAATGAGAAACGATGTCTTATATAGGCGAGGTCACTTGGAGCCTTGGCTAAAGTGCATCACAAGTGAGGAAGGAAAAGCGCTGTTGGAAGAAATCCATACTGGCGAGTCAGGAGCACACGAAGGCGCCAGGGCGCTCACTGGAAAAACCATCAGGGCAGGAGTATACTGGCCGGAAATGCACGCAGATGCAAAAGAAATAACGCGAAAGTGTGTAGCATGTCAAACATTCTCACCACTACAACATTCACCAGCCACACCATTAACAAGCATTTCTAGCCCGTGGCCTTTCCACCAATGGGGAATTGACATCGTGGGGCCGTTTCCAGAAGCGTCAGGACGAGTCAAATTCCTCATAGTCGCCGTAGATTACTTCACAAAGTGGATCGAAGCCGAGGCCGTCGCCTCAATCACGGGTCGGAACATCATCAAATTCATGTGGAAGAACGTCCTGACGAGATTCGGTACTCCACGAACTCTGGTCAGTGACAATGGGTTGCAATTCGCAGAAGACCCCTTCAGGACTTGGTGCAGCGAGAGAATGATCAAACAAAAGTTCACATCCGTGGCCCACCCACAGGCGAATAGGCAAACCGAAGTATCCAACAGAACGTTAGTAATAGGATTAAAAAGGAGACTGGGAAAAGCAAAAGGTTGCTGGGTTGAAGAATTGCCTATGGTACTATGGTCGTATCAGACCACCCCACGCACATCAACAAACGAAACGCCATTTAAGCTGGCGTATGGCACAGAAGCTGTTCTTCCCCCAGAGATTTTCGTAGGCAGCCTAAGAACAACAGAATTTGATGAAGAAAGAAACAACCAAGACCTCCGCCTAAACCTGGACATGCTGGAAGAAAAAAGAGAATTGGCCGAAATAAGACAGGCATGCTACAAGGCAACAACAGAGAGATATTACAACAGAAGGGTCCGGGAGAAAAAATTCGCAGTGGGAGATTTAGTACTCCGGAAGAATGAAGCAAGCCATGCGGAACCACGGGGCAAATTGGGACCAACTTGGGAAGGGCCATACCGGGTCACAGAGGCAAACCCAAAAGGTTCCTACGCCCTCGAAACTCCAGAAGTCAGAGCCATACCAAGGACATGGAATATCCAGAACCACAAGAAGTTTAATTACTAGACAAGACAGTAGACTAAAGTCGCAGGAAGAAGTCGGTTACCAACACAATTGATTTTTGCTTTTCACAATTGTAACCGTCGAATGGAACGATAGATGAATGAATTAAAATTGTCTTGTATTAAACGCAGTGTATCCAGGTGAAACATCCTGAAGAAGACCTAGCGACTCCTGGTCCTAGTCTTAAAGACCTTAGGGTGAAATACTCCCTAGCGGGCTACGCGACTCCTGGTCCTAGCCTTAGCAAGGTCCAACCAGGTGAAACATCCTGAAGAAGACTTAGCGACTCCTGGTCCTAGTCTTAAAGACCTTAGGGTGAAATACTGAAGGGTTTCTATGCAATCAATGAACACAAAAATACCTAAGGTTCACATGCAACCCTAATATTGATATATGTTTTCTTCTATGAAGATTAGAACTAAGAACCTAAAGGAAACAATTCAATTCTAAAGATGAATTAAGAAAACCAACCTTTGATCTTATGATCCTTTCAAGCAGCAGCAAAAGTATCCTGCCTCAAATGCAAGTCACACCCAAGGGATGGAAGAATCAGTCCAGTAGAGTAACACAGAGAGAGAGAGATAGCGTGAATATGATGTGCCAGGGGGTTCCTTTTATAGCCTCCTAGGGTTACACCTGAAACCCTAAGGAGCCTCCAACTGGACAAGGCTTTTGACCACTTGGACCAGGCTTACCAAAACCCTAATTAGGGTTTCGCCAAACCCTGGAGGAGCCTCCAGGTTGGCGCCACTTTTGGTCCTTGGTTTTACCTGGCCAGTTATTCAACTATTGAATAAATACCAAACCAGTCCCTGCACCTTTTAATTAATTAATTTAATCTCCAAATTAAATCCAATTAATTCTAGATTAAATCTCAATTAATTAATATAGTTTCTAATTAATATAGTTTCTAATTAATATATTAACACTTAAATATATTAATAAACCATATATATTTTTCTATTTATTTATTATACAATTAATAAATCAACTATTCTCTCTACTGAACTATATATCTATCCTCCATCTATGAGGGCAACCCAAATGGACTTTGCTTTTAATCATAAGATAAATACAATTATAAGTCATGGCTTAGACACCTAATCCAACAGTCTCCCATTTGGATAAGTCTATGACTTTAATTGTCTGAACTCTGACCCAGTCAGTTCTGTCCAAAGATAAGTGATCTGATGATCCTCCGTCCAACAGGATATTTTCAGACTCAAGACATGGACTAACATCAATCTTGGTCTGACACTCTGTTTCTCGATTTCTAATTTGCATATGAATTTAGAGACTACTTATTGAACACATCAATCAAGTCCCGGTTGGCCAACACTTTCAGTCAACTTCTAAATCATCGAGAGGCCTAAAGATATCTGTTTCCCATCGGGTCATGGGACGGATAAGTTTCGACTCATATGTCCATAACTTTTGCGGGTCCAAATACATGCAACAATACGTTTTATAGCACCGAGTTACTGGTGCGATTTCGTATTGTCAATAAGCACTTGTATCGCAAATAATAGATCATATCTCTCCACTTAAAGATCACCGGATATTATCGTCTTAACATTGCTCGTGATATAATCCATGAAGCAATCTGTTAAGCGCGGGTTTATGCAATACTCAAATCTCTATTTCTAAGTACTCATGAACGTTGCAGCAGTCTTACTGCAATGTCTAACTCTTTAGACAGTCTGCAACCAATTCATGACAGTCTTAGTTCATACTTACTTCCTAACAGTATGATCGACTGTGGAGTTTTAAATAATCTAATTATTAAGGAAGTTAAACATGCAAATATAGAAACACAGAAATAAACAATTGACAAAGGCAGTAACAATACTCATTTATAAATCTCTATGTACTCTGATTCACATGTTGAATCAGCCACCGTTTCCTGCTTGGAACTTTTCCAAGTGATCGCTCCACCGTTCAAAAGAAATACCCAGCCCGACTGGGACCGTCCACTGTCCCTATATGTCTGGAAACTGACATATGTATATCCACTCACTTTTAACTCATCACTGCCACCAAGGACTAATACCATATTCTTTGTCCTTCGCAGATACTTTAGTATGTTCTTGACTGCAATCCAATGTGCTTTTCCAGGATTACCCTGGTACCGACTAACCATGCTTAGTGCATAGGATACGTCGGGACGAGTACATGTCATAGCATACATGATCGACCCTACTGTCGAAGCATAAGGTACCCGACTCATTTCAGCTATTTCCTGATCGGTACTCGGACTTTGAGTCTTACTCAATTTAACACCACTTAGGATTGGTAACTCTCCCCTTTTGGAACTTTCCATGTTAAACCTCTTTAACACCTTTTCCAAATATGTACACTGGCTTAGACCTATCAATTTTCTCTTTCTATCTCTAAGTATTCTTATCCCGAGAATATAAGCAGCTTCCCCTAGGTCTTTCATGGCGAAACACTTCCCGAGCCAAGCCTTAACATTCTGCAAGGTCGGAATGTCGTTTCCCATGAGCAGTATGTCATCAACATACATCACCATGAAAGTGACTATACTCCCACTAGCCTTGACATATACACATGACTCATCTTCACTCCTAGAGAAGCCAAACTCTTTGACTTTCTCATGGAAGCAAAGATTCCAACTACGAGATGCTTGCTTCAACCCGTAGATTGATCTTTCAAGCTTACATACTTTATCAGGGTGCTTAGTGTCTACAAAACCTTCTGGCTGACTCATGTAAACATCTTCAGTCAGTTTCCCGTTAAGGAAAGCGGTTTTGACATCCATCTGCCAGATTTCATAATCATGAAACGCAGCTATGGCAAGCATTATCCTGATTGACTTAATCTTGGCTACTGGTGAGAAGGTTTCATCATAGTCAACCCCCGGGGTTTGAGTGAATCCCTTCGCAACCAGCCGAGCTTTATAAGTATGCACTTTTCCATCCATGTCAGTCTTCTTTTTGAAGATCCACTTGCATCCGACTGTCTTTCGACCCGGTACATTGTCAACCAAGTTCCAAACTTGATTGTCATACATGGACTTTATCTCGCTGTCCATTGCCTCTTTCTATTTTGCAGACTCGGGGCCTGCCACTGCTTCACGGTAGCTAGCTGGCTCATCCAAATTAGTCAATGTACGATCACTGACTAACGTGTCTCCGTCCGAAGTAATATGGAAACCATAGAACTCGGGCGGCATGCTAACTCTACCTGAGCGCCTAAGGGGCAACGAAATGTCGGTGGGTCCAACAAGAACTTCTTCCTCATGTTGGTTGCTAGTTTCTTCCAAGGTTTTCTCATCGGGCGTCTCCTGAATTTCTTCGAGATCGATCGTACTCCCACTGTCCTCTTTGGATATGAGTTCTCTCTCTCGAAAGAACCCCCGTCTTGCTACAAAGACCACGTCCTCGCTTGGTCTGTAGAACAAGTATCCAAAAGACTGTTTTGGGTATCCAATGAAGAAACACCTCTCACTTCTTTCTGTGAGCTTATCTGAAGTATCCCGTCTCACGAATGCTTCACAGCCCCAGACTTTGATGTGTGCCAACGAGGGAACTTTCCCCGTCCACATCTCGTGTGGTGTTTTTGCAACCTTCTTGGTTGGGACAAGATTTAGGATATGGGCGGCAGTATCTAAGGCATACTCCCAGAAATGGATTGGAAGTGAGGCTCGACTCATCATGGAACGAACCATGTCTAACAAGGTTCAGTTTCGTCTCTCTGCAACACCATTCAACTGAGGTGTTCTTGGAGGCGACAACTGTGAAACAATTCCACATTCCTTGAGGTAATCGAGAAACTCGATACTAAGATACTCACCGCCTCTGTCGGATCTAAGCATCTTTATCTTTCTGCCCAATTGATTTTCCGCTTCATTCTTAAATTCTTTGAACTTTTCAAAGGTATCCGACTTATTCTTGATTAAGTAGACATATCCATATCTATTAAAATCGTTGGTAAAGGTCACATAGAACCGCGTGCCATCTCTAGTGGTTGTTCTGAAGGGACCACACACATCTGTGTGTATGATATCCAACAAACCTTCACCTCTTTCAAAGGAACCTTTGAATGGTGATTTTGTCATCTTGCCAAGTAAGCAAGATTCGCATACATCATCCGACCCGAGGTCGAATGATTCCAACACTCCATCCTTTTGGAGTTGGGCGATGTGTTTCTTGTTTATATGGCCAAGACGACAATGCCATAGACATGCCTTTTCTACAACGCTTGAAGCATCAATAGTTAATACATTTTTACCATAATTGTCAACACACATAATAGATTCATACACTTCATCACAAGGCATAGCATTAAATATAAAAACATCATTTTTTGAAAACCGAAATTGAACCATTCAATTTATTAAACTCATAGTAAAAGCCTTGTCTAAATAGTGCATGAAAAGAAATTATGTTCTTTGCCATATCTGGCGCATAGCAACAATTATGTAAATCTAATTTAACTCCACTGCTCAGCATCAGTCCATAAACACCAATATTGGTAACAGGTGACGTTCGCCTATTGCCCATGACCAGGTTCAGTCTGCCATGCTCCAGTTCCCTACTTTCCTCTAGGCCCTGCAAATCAGAACAGATGTGAAAACCACATCCTGTATCAAGGACCCATGAACGGGAAAAAGATGAGTTATTAGATATAGAATATGTACCTGCCTGTGACGGTTTCACTTTACCGTCCTTGACATCCTGCAGATACGTTGGGCAACTCCTCTTCCAATGACCCTTCTGCTTGCAGTAAAAGCAGTCGGCCTCTTTGGGGTTTCGATTATGTGGAATTCCGGAAGACTTACCTTTTGGGGCACCGCTAGATGACCCGACGTGAGTCTTTTCCCTCCAGTTTTGCTTAGGAGGGCCTTTCCGTTTCTTTCCCTTTCCGGAGCCAATAGCCAGGACAGGCGGGTTGACAGGGAGCACAGCTTTTCCCTTCATCCCGTCCTCAGCCGTCCGAAGCATGCGGTGTAACTCAGCTAGGCTTGCCTGGTTGTTGTTCAAATGATACGCCAGTGTAAACTGGTCATAAGAACTGGGTAAGGAGTTCAGCACTATGTCAACTGCTAAATCCTCATGAACCGACATTTCCAGCTTTCTAAGCCTTTCCACGTAACCATGCATCCTCTGCACATGTGCACAGATGGACTCGCCCTCCTTGGGCTTGCTGTTAGTGAAAGCTTTTACAACCTCACGCCTCTCAATGCGCTCTTGCTTACGTAACCTTTTCGCGAGCTCTTTGTTCATCTCGTAAGGCCAATAGTCCTCATAGATACGCTGCAGTTCAGGGTTCATAGTAGCGATCATGATGCAGGCCACTTTGGTTGCATCATCAGAGTGTTTAGTGTATGCATCGATCTCTTCGGGAGTAGCGGTTTTAGTGTCCACATCAACAAGCTCGGTTTCTAGAACATACTCTTTATGTTCAAACCTTAGAGCCATTTTGATGTTGCGGATCCAGTCATTATAGTTGGTACCGTCCAACGTCACCTTTGAGCATAACGACAGAATCGAGGTGACACTACCGGGATTTGAGTGGGGAACGGATTGGTCAGAAGACATCTGAACAAGAAGAAGGTAGTTTTAATTAGATAGAGTAATAATAATAATCCTCATATTCACCCAATAATAAATACGAGGCTAGGATCCTACAATAACAATCTACAATACCGAAAAGGGATGCCGTAATCAATATTGGAAATTTTACAAGGTAGGCGAATGACGATTCAGCCAATTCCACCGCGGAAACATAATCATATTATAATGGAATTCCTAGTTTCTTTGAGATTTACCGAACTGTTCGATAGCATGTTTTAACCTCGGGAATGCCCCGCTGTTTGTGACTGGGATACCGAGGATCACAAACTGGGTGTGAATAACCTTGCAAATTGCTTGGTATTCTTGAAGTCAATTGTCATCTCTAATTAACGTGCCGGTAAACCACATGCTCCGTTAATAATGACAAAATAAAGAAACCCATTGCGACTCTTTGCGGACCCCAGTTGGCGTGCCGGTAAACCACACACGCTTCACCAACATTCCACAAAGTGCAATGTGCAATTTCATGGATTAGCACAAATTCACATTTTTAACCTAAAGTAACTAGATTGGGATTTGTTTTAGGGTTCTAGTACTTTCAATTATAGCATTATACTTTTAAGAGGCTTAGCGGTTCTATCATACCCGTTCGGCTAACGACACTCGACTGACCAGGAGAGCGGTGGGTAAAAGTAGATACCCATTAGACTAACATTTTATAGTCAGTCGCCTTATACCCTCTTTATAGGACAGTTTTGTGAATGAGGCTTACTAGCGGTAGACTAACCAATTTTCTTATACATATTAAATTAACTTTTAATTTTAAATACATATAAGGTATATTTTAATCTCATTAAAATATTTTAGAATTAATTAAATTCTAATTTTCGCAAATTATACTAAATTTTTGAAAATTTTAATTAATTCTTTAAACTGATTTAATTGGTCTTTTAATTAATCAATTAATTAAACTAATTAAATCTAGGTTACAGATTACCAAATTAATCAAATTAATTTATCTGTATTATCCCTATGAATCTCGAAAATTACAAGCCAAGCAATTAGGGTTCAAGTTGTTTTAGTTGATTTAGTTACCAAAAATAACAACACATAAAAAATGGCAAGTGAATCAAGCAATCAAGGGGGACCAGTAGGGCATGGCGGCTAGGGTTAGGAAACCCTAGCCAAGCCGTCGACTTCAAGGCCTCCCAAGGGTGAATTTTCGCAAAAAACACCAAGGCCAAGAATCATGCAAGCAGTTCATTATCAAATCACAAGAAAACAAACTAGCTCTGATACCACTGAAGGGTTTCTATGCAATCAATGAACACAAAAATACCTAAGGTTCACATGCAACCCTAATATTGATCTATGTTTTCTTCTATGAAGATTAGAACTAAGAACCTAAAGGAAACAATTCAATTTTAAAGATGAATTAAGAAAACCAACCTTTGATCTTATGATCCTTTCAAGCAGCAGCAAAAGTATCCTGCCTCAAATGCAAGTCACACCCAAGGGATGGAAGAATCAGTCCAGCAGAGTAACACAGAGAGAGAGATAGCGTGAATATGATGTGCCAGGGGGTTCCTTTTATAGCCTCCTAGGGTTACACCTGAAACCCTAAGGAGCCTCCAACTGGACAAGGCTTTTGACCACTTGGACCAGGCTTACCAAAACCCTAATTAGGGTTTCGCCAAACCCTGGAGGAGCCTCCAGGTTGGCGCCACTTTTGGTCCCTGGTTTTACCTGGCCAGTTATTCAACTATTGAATAAATGCCAAACCAGTCCCTGCACCTTTTAATTAATTAATTTAATCTCCAAATTAAATCCAATTAATTCTAGATTAAATCTCAATTAATTAATATAGTTTCTAATTAATATATTAACACTTAAATATATTAATAAACCATATATGTTTTTCTATTTATTTATTATACAATTAATAAATCAACTATTCTCTCTACTGAACTATATATCTATCCTCCATCTATGAGGGTAACCCAAATGGACTTTTCTTTTAATCATAAGATAAATACAATTATAAGTCATGGCTTAGACACCTAATCCAACAAATACTCCCTAGCGGGCTACGCGACTCCTGGTCCTAGCCTTAGCAAGGTCCAACTAGGCGAAACATCTTGAAGAAGACTTAGCGACTCCTGGTCCTAGTCTTAAAGACCTTAGGGTGAAATACTCCATAGCGGGCTACGCGACTCCTGGTCCTAGCCTTGTCAAGGTCCAACCAGGAAAAACATCCTGAAGAAGACCTAGCGACTCCTGGTCCTAGTCTTAAAGACCTTAGGGTGAAATACTCCCTAGCGGGCTACGCGACTCCTGGTCCTAGCCTTAGCAAGGTCCAACTAGGCGAAACATCCTGAAGAAGACTTAGCGACTCCTGGTCCTAATCTTAAGGACCTTAGGGTGAAATGCTCCCTAGCGGGCTACGCGACTCATGGTCCTAGCCTTAGCAAGGTCCAACCAGGCGAAACATCCTGAAGAAGACTTAGCGACTCCTGGTCCTAGTCTTAAAGACCTTAGGGTGAAATACTCCCTAGCGGGCAACGCGACTCCTGGTCCTAGCCTTAAGCAAGGTTTATCATCTTACGGAAGACTTAACGACTACAGAGCATAGCCCTAAAGACCATAAGATGAAACATTCTCCAATGGGCTACGTGATTCCTAGCCCGTATCTTAACATGGCTTACTCAAACAAAAACATCGTAAGGAAAAAATCAGTGATAGCTGACGATAGCCCCTTCAGCAACATGATCCTGGAAAGACCCAACGATCCACGCCAGCAACCCAACCAACGTATGAAGGGATAAAGAGTCACACACACAAAATATGTTCCAAACATTACAAGTACAACTAATACAAAGCACATCCAGACGAAACACAAGCAACAGGTCAAACAAAGCCATCGCATACAACGCATACCAAATATGTCCAGGCATTCAAGCCCTACAAAGAAAAAAAAACAACAACAACATCTTGTCCAATAAGCCTCAGCAGGGCATTACATACATTGTCCATAAAAGTTAAACAAAGAAAGATCAAACAAATACCTGTCACGGGCGGGAAGGGCCAGTTGCATTGCTCGGATCCAATAACGCCTTCAACTCAGGCACACCGAGCTCCCCAAGCTTGAAGGCAGTGGCATAATCAACATTAACGAAAGCATCAACGGCCTCATCCACCTCTATACCATATTCAAGAGGTGGTACTTCTTCTTCCTCCGCTATCTCATTGTCGACCTTCACATCCTTCAAAGCTCGGGAATACCCCTGAGCCTGCCCGGCCGCCAGACACACTTCCTTAAGACGATGCACGCCCATACCAAAATCCCTGCTTTCCATAACCAGATCAACCACACCCTCAGTCAGCAGCCAGGAAAGGTCCGCCTCCGCCTCCTCCAACGCCTGTGTCTTCGCTTGAGCAACCCGGTCACGCTCAGAAGCATCCCTCTCGGCACTCTCAAGCTGAATGTGGAGCCCCTCGTTTTTCGATTTCAACTCGGCCAGGGCACCTTGCAGCTCAATCTTCTGACGGTTCACCTCCGCCAGTTCATCCTTCAGCCTGGCACCCTCTTTTTGAGAAGCTAGCAAAAGTACCACCTGGGATTGAAGATCAGCGTCGGCGTGAAGGACACGACCACGAAGGTCCTTTACGGTATCCTGCTGCCTAGAAATTTCAGTGCGGGCTGCATCCAATTCCTGTTGGAGGGAAGGGCGGTCGGCACCAGCAGCCAACGATTGTTCGATCCGGTTGGCACCTTCGCTGACGAACATTGCACTCTGCGCGGCTGCATAATGAAGCGAGCCTACCAAATCAGCCGGGGAATAACTCCCCATCTCCGATCGGGTGCCAGGAGGAAACACATGTTGCGTGAATTCCAGTGCAGTCGGAAAAGATGACAACCGGGTTCCATCAGTCAAATCCCAATTTGGCACAAACCTTCCAGCGGAAGCAGATGAACCAGCTTCCACGCCACCAACCGGAGGAGGTCCCAAAGCCGCCGCCCCACCACGATAACCAAACCCAGAAAAGTCAAGATGAGGAGTCTGAGAACCAACAGGGGGACGAGGTTGATTTTCTCCGGAACCTTCGGCGGCTGCATTGTCGACCACATGGTGGGTACCGATACGAGCACCCCCACCCTGGTTAATCTCCATATCCCCACCTTGAGAAGTATCATCCACAATGTTAATCACTGGAGACTGAACAAGAGCAGCACCAGAAGCCCCAGTGCCTCCCCCCAAACGACGAGGACGTAACCGCCGGGGCAAAACCACACTCGCAGAACCCTCACCAACACCTTGCCAAGCTGCACGACGCTTGACCACAACCTTCAATCGACTAGCTTGTTCACCCTCAGCACTTTCCTCGATCACTTTCTCCTAGGAAGCACTCTTAGCATCACCGACCGTAACAACCACAGGCCCTCCTCCTACGGCCCGACGTCTCTCTTCCTCTTGTACTTCAGAAGCTCGTGTGATGAATGCTTCATGACGAAAAGCGTGGGAGGGGAGCACACGGTCGATCAACGGAATCTCCCAGTACTGGAGACTTCCTGAATACTCCCTCGCCAACACATCAGTGAACCGAATGTCATGCTCTTGACCTAGAGCAAACAAAACAAAACCTAATGTTATTTTTTTTAAATAAAAAAAGGGGGGAGTAAGAGAGGAGAAAAGGGCAAAGACTAACCGTCAATGATACTAAAAAACTCAGGCATTTTTCCCCGGAGACGCCACAAGGTACTCATGCCGGCCCCGGCCAGTATGTACTCAGGGAACTCTCCCCCAACCACACGAAAACCCCGCGAAACTCTCGCAATCTACTCCTTGGCAGGGAAAAGGTTGAAAGCACGGTCCGAAATCGATTCGACGCGGCGATTCATATTACCAACACGATGCTGACTCACCCAAACGAAATGGAGAGCCCAATCCTTGCCGGATCCCTTCTGATCAGTAACAATGGTAGGCCGGTCTTTCCGGACGCAAAAAGTGTAGTTATTTCCAGTCGAGGCGTGGGCAAAACGGAAAAAGTGACGGAAGACAAACAGATCAGGCTCCAAATGATTGGCTCGCGAAAGAAGCTTGAAAGCCACGATTTTATTCACACTGTTGGGAACCAACTGAGGAATATGAACGTGGTAGTAAGTAAGAACCTCCATGAAGAAATCTGAAGTGGGCAACCGATATCCGGCATCGAAGTGCCTCAGATACATGCCTATTTTCCCCTCCGGTGGGAAAGAGAAAAGGGCATCGTTAGCAGGAACCTCCACCTCGTCTTCCGGTTGAAAACCGTAACGAGCCACCAACGAATCAAGATACCCGGGAGCAGGAGCAGCGGGAGCGCCGTGAGCATTGTTGGGCGAAGAACTCATGGTGAACGGAAGAATGAAGAACAGCAAACGAGAGAGAAGAAGAACAAATGAAAGGTTGAAGAAGAGGAAACCGTAAAAGAAACTGAAGAGCGAAAAAAGGGAGATATTAAAGGATTGGATACTGAAGGGTCATGGGCGGGAACTTCAAAAATCCCCATCGCATGATGATTGAAACCGCCTGGGCAACGGTCACATCAAGACAGAAGCGGCCATCGCTAGTCCCGGTCAACATCACTAGCCTTGCATACGTGATGATGCCTAGGACTAGGGAGACTTGATAGCGTGCCACCTGGCACCTGCTGACGTGTCCCTAGAACATCTTCCGGAGAACATCCTCCCGGGAGAACTTTGGCCCAAGCCACAAACGACACCCCGCTAGGATGTCCAGCCTGGAGGATTCAACCCTCCACCTTGATATCCACGTGCGACATCCGTACCTGACAGAAATCGTGCGCCTCCCATATCGTCTGTCTGGACCAATAGGAGGCGGGACAAAGGACGAGGATTGTACACCCAATCGGCGGTCTGGTCCCCAGCTGCCACAACAAGGATCCTGTCGGCCACAACGACGGGATCCACAGGTATAAGTACCGACTCGCTTCGCCTGGTATGATCATCGTCACTCTCACTTACACTATTCACTAAACCCTAAATATTGCCGGAGATCTAACTTAAGCATCGGAGCGTTCTCCCGGGACCTCCTCCCGGTGAACGGCTGACGATCTTTCTTTCTTGTGATTGTGGTCTCAGGACACCTCCCTGGCGATAGAAATCACCTTTTGAGGCGAACGTCGACTCGATATCGCATCAGTATTCGAATATTACAATATGCAAATCTTAAAATATTTAATAATATTGTTAGAGAATATTACAAATATATATGCTTATAATGTGTTAAATTTTAAAATGTTAAGAATATTATTACGGAATATTACAAATATTCTTTATTTTGAATAATATTATCTTAGAATATTCAACTAGAACGATGTTATTTTTTTAAGACAAAACTGTAAAAATGGTCTCTGTGGTTTGTTGTTTTTTGTGGTTCTGGTCCAAACATTTGCAAATTTGAATGGATTGTCCTTTTTCAAAGGTTTCTTTGTGGATTTGGTCCTTGTCCAACTTCTTTTTCTATAAAAAAATTAAAATAAATCACACCCCAAATACATGTACCCTCCCCCCCCCCCCTCTCTCTCTCATGTGACCACCAATCTAGATTTTGTTTTTGTTCTTCATGAAAACACAGAGTCACACACATACACGCACTCAAGAATATCTGAGTTTGTTCTTTAATGATCCTATTTAAATTTGATGATACCTCTTTAGTCCTCATATCAATTTACAGGCTAATTATCCTAAAAAACACACATGATTACATCAAACACGATGAAACCAGTGTACCATTTGAACTAAAATCATCAGTTTTTGGTGTCATCTCGTAAAGAATCAAGTTCCAAAAAAGAACCCGTAAAATCGGCCATTTGTGATCAAAGTCTTTATGTGTGACTGGCCTCCTGAGTTTCACTTCGAATTACTAGGAGGGAAAGAGATCGAAACCAAATCTGGCCTGACGTGAGTATATTGAAGCAAATCCTTTCGTACATGGTGGCTTATAGCTTGCAACATAGTGTTGAGTATTGGCTAACTCTAGATCTTCTGTTTTTGGTTCCCCTAAATATGTTTAGACCTCGTACTGCAATTCTTATACAAAACTCAACTGAAGCGGATGTCATTTTCGTGCCATTTTTTCGTCTTTGAGTTACAATCGGCATTCCAAGATTCACGACAATAAGAAACCAACAATGGACAAGATTGTGTAAGAGAAATTGCTAAAGTATCCGAAAAGTTGAGATGAATGGAAAAGATCAAAAGGGAAGGATGACACAATCATTGCTCATTATCTGAATAGTATGCTTTTAGCAAAAACACACTTGGGTTCTTCCATTTTTGTGCTCGTGGATTTTAGAAGGTACAATTATTATGTGTGTATGTGTGTGTTTTCATGAAGAAAAAAACCTAGATGGGTTGTTCCTGGAAATCTGACTAATATGGCACCTCTGACAACCATTCGCATCAACGATACCGCTGTTGTGTCGCCCAACAGCTACAATAACATCGGTCAACACTAGGGTTTTCCCTTTAACCATTGATCTCTTTACTTCCTTAAATCCCCACTCTTGATTTAAGTCACCCAACAACAGTTGGATTAGGTGTCTAAGCCATGACTAATAATTTGTATTTACCTAATTGATAGTAGCAAAGTCCATTTGGGTTGCCCTCATGACTAGAGGTTTAGCAGAAAATCCAGGAGAGAGAAAGATTGATTTATTATACGATTAATAAATCAATAGAAATAAAATAAATAGTTTATTAATATATTATGGTGATAAGATATTAATTAGAAACTATATTAATTAATTAGAAATTAATCTGGAATTAATTGGAATTAATTTGGTGATTAATTTGATTAATTAAAGGTGCAGGGGCTGAATTGTAATTATTCAATAGTTGAGTAAGTGACAGTTATAGTAGTTTAAGTGGCCAACGAAATTATGGAGGATTATCCAGAATTTCGATTATTATATTTTAGGATAAATAGATTTGAATTGATAGATAAATGTTTATCTTATTTGAATTCAAAAAGGTTTATCTCTAAAGGCTTATCTGGTGGCCACTTGGAAACTATAAATAGAGACCCCTAGGCACCATAAAAGCCACGACTTTTTCTACTCTTCCCTCTCTCTGGAACTTTCGAAAACCCTAGTTTTGGGTGTGACTTCATTTGAGGCAAGGCACTTGCGTTGCTTAGCTTGCAAGAAACAACTAAAAGGTTAGTTTTCTGATTTTATTCTTTAGTAATTTTTTCTTATGGCCTTTTAGGAAATATTTATATGTTCAATAGTAGAAAACATAGATCCTCATAGCTTGCATGTGAACTTAGGGTTTTAGCTCATAGATTTGCATAAAACCCTTCAGTGGTATCAGAGCTTTTCTGTTGTTTTCTTGTTGAATTGCTATAATTGTTTTCCTAAAAATTAGGGTTTAAAGCTTATAAATCCTAATATATATGAAATCAATTTAGGGTTAGGGTTTTGAAAACCCTAGCCCCTCCCTTTTATTAAAATCGAAAATGGCATAGAGTTTTAGAAGGTTTTCTATTTTTGGTAACTTTGATTATTTAATAATTGGAGAACCTTAAACTCATTATTTGATTTTCGATTTTTAGGGGGTTTAAGATAGGTTTAAATTAATTTGATTAATTTATGATACCTATCTAAATTTAATTAATTCAATTAATTGTTTAATTAAAAGATAATTAATGATTTAATTTAATTTTAAATTTAAAGGTTTTAAATTTCGAAAAATTAAAGGATAAATCTAGGAATATTTTAAAAGTATAAAATATGTGGATTTAATTAATTTAATTAATTGTTTAATTAAAGGATGAATTAAATCAAATTAAAGGTTTAATTTAATTTTAAATTTAATGTTTAAATTCCAATAAATTAAAAGATAAACCAGAAACATTTTAAAGGGTTTTAAAATTCATCTTATATATATTATAATTAAAAGTTAATATTATATGTATAAGATTTAATGGTCAGTCAAATCAATAGTAGGCCTCATTCACGAAGCTGGTCTATAAAGAGGGTATAAGGAGACTGCCTATAAAATGGCGGTCTAATGGGTGTCCACTCTCACCCACCGCTCTCCTGACCAGTGGAGGGTCGTTAGCCGAACGGGTTTGATAGGACCGCCTAATTTCATTAAAAGTATAATGATATTATTCAAAGTACTGGAACATCTTAATAAAACCCAAATCTAGTTACTTTAGGAAAAATGTGAATTGGTGCTAATCCATGAAATTGCACATTGCATTTTATGAAACATTGGTGGAGCGTGTATGGTTTACCGACACACTAATAGAGTTTCATAAAGAGTTGTAATGGGTTTCCCGAGTGTTATCATTGTTGATGGAGCATGTGTGGTTTACCGACACATCAATTAGAGATGATAATTAACCCGAGAGTACCAAGCTAATTTTCATGGTTATTCACATACAGTTTGTGATCCTCGGCATCCCAGTCACAAACAGTGGAGCACATCCGAGATTAAACATGCCATTGAAAAGTTCAATGAATCTCAACAGATCTAGGAATTTCATAAGATGAAATTGATAAGTGTTTATCTACCTTAATGACCATTATGTTGTGATTACGGCATCCCTCTTCACACCATAGTTGGGGTATTTTGGATCCTAGCCTTATTAAATAACATATTGGGTAATTATTTAAAAGGATCACTTAAACTAATAAATTCTGTTTCTTTTATAGATGTCAAGTGTCAATTCTCCTCCTTCTCCTCCTTCTCCTCCTTCACCCATTTCTGAAAGCATCAGAATGCACCTGCCAAATATGGAAAGGCTGACTGGCCTCAACTGTAAGGAATGGCTTCACAATTGGAGACTGTTCTCGGCATTGCTGGCAAGCTACATCTCACCGAGTATCCGATCCCGGTCCCACCGGAACAAGTCATCATAAAAGGTTCTTATGATAAGCATAACTTCTTAGTTGATGAATCCGAAAAGATTCGTGACCTCATGCTATTGACCATTGACCCCGAGTTTCACAAGGATTTAGAATCCTTGGGGCCATATGAGTTAATGCAACTAGTTGAGGAAAGGTTCCAAAAACCAGTTGAAGAGGAACGAGCTAGGATCTTCAAAAGACTTGCAAAGTGCAAGCTAAAAGAAGGAAGTAGCATCAACTCGCATGTTCTTCAGATTGAAGCGTACATGGGCGAATTTTACAAACTTGGTTATTCCATGAGTCAGGAGATGAGTGTTAACATTCTACTCGCTTTGCTGACTAGTGAGTATGATCTGTTCATTCAGACGTATAGAAAAGAAGACCAGAAAAAGGCTTTCATGGAAATGCGTCCACTGTTGACTTTATATGAGTCACTCTTGGACAAGCATAGTTCCAATAGCTCAGCTACTTCTGGATTAAGTCCGGTGAAGAGACGTAACAAGAAACGGTCCAGATCGTCTGGACATATCTCAAACTGGGAATCCACTAAATCGGATACAGTCACGGAAAGATTGGAAGACGCTCCAAGGTCAAAATCCTTTGAAAGCTCAGGTATATCTAAGAACCTCAAAACTCCTGTCCAAGATTTCTTGATACATAATGTGATGGTCACTGTCTGGCGTTCCCTCGCGTCAAGGGCTACTTTAGCATCGGCTCTCTCTCGTTCTCGTTAGGGAATTCCCGAGGTGAAAGCAGCTCTCTCGGAAGTAAGTTTCCCCGCTGGGACTAGTCTAAGAAACTTTCACTTGAATTGCCAAGCCTCTTGTGGTAACGCCCTTGACGAATTGCGTTCAACGTCCCTTTATGACTTTCCCGATCGGCGCCTCGGGTCGGTAGCCGGGCTCCGGGACATTACTACCACGGCGACATTTTGGTTTGTATGCAGGGAATCAATAAGACACGGGACTCTGGCGCATAGGAGCACATTTGGATTGGATCTCCAGCTCGTGCAGTTTTGAAGTTTAGATAGATATTAAAAAATATTGTTATTAGCCTTTAGATGCGTTTTGACATTGTCTATCATATATTACATTGTTCAAGGATTTTTGTTTTTTAATAAAATTGTCAATTTTCTTTTAACACATGTTGTCTGAAATTGTCCTTAAAATGTTATATGAATGTGTTGAATGTATGATTAGTAATAACTTGAATGTTGATGCATCCAAAGTGTTTTGGATTCAAGAATTGTGTCATTTATGATTGTTAATACAAATGTTATAAGAATCAATTCAACCAAAGGTCCAGTTCGACAAGACTTTGGAATCATTTGACTTAAAGTCACTTGATGAATTGAGTTCTTAATGTGTCAAGAAATGAATCAACCAAAGGTCCAGTTGGACAGGACTTTGGAATCATCTGACTTAGAGTCAGATGATGATTAAGTTCTTTATAAAGCACATGTGGCAAGAAATGAATCACCCAAAGATCCAGAGGATAGGATTTTGGAATCAGTTGACTTAGAGTCAACTGAATATTGCAAGTCTTGAACAACGTTAACAAAGTCATAAGTTTACATAGATATGTAAAAGACATTGAGATTAAGAGCAACGGACACACCTGTTGCTGTGTATTGCTCGAATCTTGATATAGAACACAATTGTTTGTACTTCATTTATCATTCGGTATGACGAATATGACTTCGCTTATCGGGATAAGCGATTGAATTGAAACCTTGAACAGTTCAAGGACTTCAAAGGAAGTACAAGTTCCACAGAACCTGAGCGGTAACGTAAACTGAGAAAAATGTTTCACAGTTCATTCTCTTCCAAGAACATTAATAGTTATAATGTGTTGACATCGCAGCGGTCGTCATGCGTTCAAAAATAAGAAAACCTAACACACACACTTTGCACAGTGGAAGTCAGGGTTCGATCCGCAGGAGTTACGTGGTCAAGTCAGGTGATAGATTACCAACTATAGTGTCACGCTATAGTCAGAGGGCTTAGTTCCTACACTTTTGACTACTGATCCCAGAAAACATAAAACTAAACAATCTTAAAACAAGCATAGACTAAGCTAAGCTTCAACTCAAACCTAGTTACTTTATGAAATCAGAAGTACATCTCTGCTTCAGAAGCAAACAAAGGCATCCAAAGAAACCAAACAACCACAAGGCATAAACTGAACCAATAACTGAAAATCTAAATGACAGTCACTGGCTAGAGTCCAAACCTAAAAACTAACCTAGTTGGCTACTGAAATCAGCAAGGAAAAACAGTCCCAAACAAGGTCATAAACACATCCAAACATCAAACAAACACACACAATCCAATATCAAGCATCAAACACCGAAAAACCAATATTACTTGTAACCAAATGATTATTATAAACCAAAAACAGGTTCCAATCATCCAATACAGTAACAATAACTGAAAAATAGTAACTAAAATGCTCAAGGTCAGTGGTTGTCACTCCCACAAACCCTAGCCACTAATGCTAACTATTAAACTAAAAAGAAATTAAACATAAAAACCTGAAATACCAAAAGGTAGTTGCTGGAAACGAGTTCTTGGAGTCAAAGAGCCTCTACGGTCGATTTTTCACCAGGGTTTTGCTCGGGTTTTCGGCTGAAAACACCTCTATTTATAGTTGCAAATTTAACGCAATCGCGCCGCGCATATATGGTTTCCGCGGCGCGCGTAGGGTTTTATCTCCGTTTCTTCGGACTTTGAATTTTGTTCCACCGCCTTGTATCCGCGTCGCGCCTTCTTGATTTCCGCGACGCGCGTACGTATTTTCCTGATTTTTCCTTCTCATCCAAACTTCCTCCAATTTGTTCGCTTTTGGTCCCTGTTTTCATTATTTTCTTACAAACAAGTATTGGCACGAAAAGTGAGAATACCACGATATATATGATATAATTTCACTAAGAATAGGGCTCAACAACGACTAAAATATGTAATATCACTAGGCGTTGTCAAACACCCCACACTTCTGCCTTGCTTGTCCCCAAGAAAGAGAGTTTTTCAATAAATTCTAACTAAGACTCAAATAATTTTTTTATTGTGTTCAGTTTCAAAGTTTATTGCTTTATGAGTTAGAGTGAAATAGTTTGTGAAAACATAATCAGAGTGTTCTTTGGAATTCATGGCTTTCTAGAGAACCCTTGATTACAAATTTTCTGTCCACAATGAAGTGTACTTACTCATTCAGATTCTAAAGGCCATTAAGGAATTGTTCATGACTTTCAATGCTGTCCGTGTAACGAGCTTTCGAAAATACCATCCCAAATCAGACGGTATTAGGTGGTAAGGTGCATAAATGCCTCTTCGAGGCCACCCTTTTCGGACCTACCGGCTCGAATAACAAAGGCCACAGATTAACATTTCCTTCCTAAATTCCAATCCTAAAACACTCTAATCGTCTAAATCCTAAAACTCGACTTGTTTGACTAAACTAATAGCATGATAACAACTACATAGTATCTCTTGAAAGATACTAGTGCTATAAACAATCACAAACCATTCGTTTCAAACTTACAATTTATTAAAAAAAAATTGAAAAAGTTGCTAAAAATTTGAAAATTCGGTCATTTCTGCAAAAATTTCAAAAATTACTCTTTCGACCGTCCACACCCCACACTTAAACCCGTACAACGTCCTCGTTGTACAAAATTCATTTAGAGCAAGGGAGAAAGAGTTACCCCTTTTGGACGGTAGATTGCTCAGTTGGTACTCGGTATCACAGGTACAAATTCGAACAAACAGGGTTCCTCGATTCACAATCTGGAGTTGTAGCGCAACAGTAAACACGCCGGTGGTCAAGACAAGTGGAGGGGCACGGTGACCCCACACTTGTCTGAGACAACTCCTTCCCTTTTGGTATAACATGCATGACTCAACAAAACATTAAATGCAAACATAACAAATAAAATATACACAAGCAAAAAGATAAGAGTGTGTCATAGATACAGTACATATATCCCTAAAAAATAAAAGAAAAATAATACATCAAGTGCCACCTGGTGGCCTGGAAGGTCCAGCCTCATGGTCATGGGCTCAAGCTGGGAATGGTCGGGTCTGCTGGCCCTGTGCTGATGCGATCTGTAATAGAACCTCCCCAATCCACTCTAGCTGGTCCTCCATCCCGGCGACCCTGGTCTCCAATCGCCTTAGCTCAGTCGCCTCCTCCTGCTGTGGCTGTGGTGCTGGCTCTGCTGGTGCAGGCTGCCTCCTGCGCCTCCTGCCAGGCTGAGCGTACGCTGGTAGGGGGTCCTGGACAGCCTCTGTCGGTGCCCTCACAAACTGACCAGGCCGCTGCTGCTCGATCAGCCCCATCTTCTCCAGTGCCCGCGCTGTAGTGCGGACTGAAGGTAGGGCGGTCAAGGATGCTACAACTGGAGCAGTAAGAATCCGGTACGAACGGGCCAAGCGGGTGATAAAATACCCACGGGCCAATGGACTGCTGGTGGATGCGCCAGTCGCACGGGTGGACAGGGCGACGGCTAGGGCAAAAGGGAGGTGGAGGAACCTGGATGGGTCGAGGAGGACCTAGAGGTATGTCATATCCTCGCCGGACACCTTCTCGCCTCCCTCCCGATGCATGATGGAGGTGGAGACGATGCGGTGCATGAGGCGGTGGAGAGGATCACGGAGATGGCTCTCGCTGGAGGTCCCCGCCTCGTAGAATACATTGGACAACGGTGTCCAAACCTCCGTGTTGGTAGCCCTCTCGGGTTGCCCCTGAACGCACGCCGTAAGGAACTGCGTGAAGTGGCGGTGCTGTAGATCCGCCTCCGTATATATCCCTGTACGCCTCCCGAACTCCCGGAGGCTACACTCCCTGTGTACACCCCCCAGTCTGAAACGTACAAGCCTAGAGCGGGCCTCCTAAGAACCCGGTGCAAAGCACACAGTAGAGAGGAACTCCAGCAGAAGCTCGGTGTAGACCGTATCATCCTGGGTGGCCATGAGCCTGTCCCAGCCACGGCAAGTGAATGAGGCATCCTCATGGGTCCAGGTGCAATGCAAGAACGGCTCAATCTCTTCCCAGAGCCCGGCGTCTCGGAGAATGTCTCTGTCGATGACGGTCGCCTTGAGAACCCGGCGACCGACAAGGGCGTCCCTCCGTGATATATACTCCACTGAGCTGTCGAGCTCAGCGGGGAACTGGAAGAACTGGTGGTCCGACCTGAATGCCATCTGCACAAAACAAAAAAAAAGAATTTTGCAATTTTAGTCCTTTGTCTTCCTCACCGCACCGCGACGCGGCCAAGAACCAGGCGCGTCGCGCCGAGCGCCTGTTTTCAAAAATCCTACCAAATTCGAGTTTTAACCTGTTTAAACTCAATCCAAATACACCACAAGGTAGCCTAGGTGCCGACTAACTCATCTAGGGTGTCTATTTGGCACAACAAACACCCTATGAGTCAGCATTGGCGATTTCTAAGTTTTGACATTTTTTGGAGAAATCAACCAAATTAACCCCCTAATCACTAGTTTTAACAAGTAAAAGCTAGTTAAAATGACGTACCGTAGTAGTGAGGACGAAAAGAGCAAGAAAAAACGTGAGAAATTTTTGGTGATCAGAGCTGCGCGTCGTGGTGTGTGTGAATAGTGTCGCGGCTTACCTTAATATTGAAGGAAACCGACCGATCGATTCCCGCATCGCGCATATGCACAACCCGTGGCGTACGTGTCACCAAATCAACCCCTGCGCATCTGGTTAGTTTATGATCCCGCGTCGCGCATTCTTGATTCCCGCGGCGCGGTCATTAAAATTTTCAAATTCTTCACACGACCCCACACTTGCCTTAGACCACTAGTACCTGAAATTAATGATGATATTTTTCCTAATTATTTCTAAGAAATACAAAACCTATTCTATGACACGATGGGTTGTCTCCCAACAAGCGCTAAGTTTAACGTCTTCAGCCAGACGTTGTACTTCTACCCCTATTCTTCTTCTTGAACTCCGGATGACATTTGCTTGAACTCTGGTATGAAATTTTGGGCCATCATTGATATTAAGGATGTGAGTTGAGTCATCCTATCACTTACTCCACTGATCCATTGCTGCTGCGATTCTAGAAGCTTGAAGACTTTTGCTTCCCTTTCTCTGGATTCTTTCTCATACTGATGGTGTCTGGCCTCTAGCATCTCCATCATATCCAGCAATTGCTCCTTATCAATAGTGGCTAACGGGTGATTCTTTGTTTCCTTTAAAATCTCCTCTTTACCTCCTTCTCCCGTTCGCGTCCATATTTTTTCTTTGTTCCTAATTCCAGGCTCCATTAGCACATTTTTGTCTGCTTGCTTGTCATCGTTCCCTGGAGGTATCGATATAGGGTTTCCGAACATGTTCAGCCTTCTTTTTCGCATCCCAAAGGAGATGTCCACATCCCCCGTCTTCCAGTCAATCACAGCGCCAGCCATAGCTAAAAATGGGCGTCCTAAAATGAGCGCAGGCGCGTCATCCAAACTTTCATACTCCATGACTAGGAAATCTACAGGGTAAAAGAAGTCTCCAACCTTGACGATGACATTGGTCAATTTTCCCCGGGATACCTTTGTTGATTGGTTAGCCAGCTGCAGTACCACCTTTGCTGGCTCTAGTTCTTCATTCTTGTACTTGTCATACAAGTACCCCGATAACACATTTATACTTGCTCCCAAGTCCAGCAAAGTGTTCCGATTGACCACATCTCCTACAGTAGTAGTGATCAATGGTGATCCAGGATCCTTCTCTTTTTTGGGCAGTGTTCCTAAAAGTGCCTCACTTGCCTTGATTGTCAATCTAACAGTGTCCGGTGTGGGAATCTTACCTTTCTCATTTCTCTTGCACATTTCCTGAAGGATCCTTGTGTCCTCAGGAGCGTCTTTAAGTTCATCCCACAGAGGTTGGTTCACCACTGGCCCTATTGATTTAGGTGCTTCCTGTTTTTTCTTCCTTTTCTTATCTTTCTTTCTTTGCTTAATTCTTGCTATCACTTACTGCTCTTCTTCATGGACCTCCTTGTCTATCTTTGGTTGAGTTCCCTCCTCAACAGGAATTTCCTTTTCTTCCATTCCTTCCTCTTTACTCTCCGTTTTCTCCTGGACTTCCTCTTTCTTCTCAGGTTTTGCCTTGCTTCCTGAATCCAATAAGTCCTCCAAGGTGACCTTTCTCCATTCAGCTTCGACAATATTGACATGTTCCTTCCCAGCTCGCTGATTATGGGTTGGATTAACCTCCGTGGCACTTGGCAGCTTCCCATTGTCCCTTTTTCGCTGATCATCGGCCATTTGTCCAATTTGCCTTTCCATGTTTGCAATAGCTTTTGCATTGGCTTGGGACTGCTACTGAGTAGCACTGAACATCTCATACATTTTTGCAACCAAGTCCTCTTGCGTTCCTGGGGCATTGTTGACAGCAGTGTCGGGCCCCCTATTATTGTTGTTGTTACCACCCCCATTCGCATTTCCATTCTTGCTTGCGGGCTGGTATGACCTAGTCTGATTTGATGATTGACCTTGGTGGTTATTCTGCCTCTGGTTGTTGTAATTTTGCTGCTGCCCTTTGACAACGCCTAGTGATATCAATGATTTTAGGCGTTGTTGAGTGTAACGACCCAAAAATCTTGAATTTATATTCGAGAAAATACTTAAGGTAAAGACCAAAATATTTTGAAAAGTTTTAAAATAATATAGTGGGAATGTAGTAAAATTCCAAGAGTTTGGAGAAAATTGGTGAAAAATGGTAATTTGGTCATTTTACCATAAAAGGGTAATTTAGTCATTTTACCATAAAAGGGTAATTTGGTCATTTGACCATGTGCAGAAATTATTATGAAATTATATTTTTTGTTTTGGACTAAAAATGTAAGAGATATAGTTTTATGTGGCAAAACTTGATGTTAGTGCCAAAAGCCCAAGGAATAGAACTTCAGGGACTAAACTGTAAAATATGAAAATATAAAAAGAGGAAAATAACTCTCATAATTCTCAGAAATTATAGAGAGTTCTAGAGAGGCTACGGGAGGGTTTTCTTGAGAGCAAAATTCTGGAAATTCTTGAAGATAGAAGAAGAATTGAAGAATCAAGCTTGGAATTGGAAGTTTCAAGCTAAAATCAAGGTTTGATTTTCGATAGGAATCTGTCCTATGTTGTATAATTCGTAGAAAAATCATACGATGTCCAAATCAGGCGATTCCAGTGCCCATGGTTTCGTCTGGATGTCTTTTTCAGTTCATCAGTTCGGGTCCAGGCCTCATTCGGTCGTTTTCTAGGGTTTTGAACCCGATTTCCATGAGTATGATTTCTGTATCCAGTTGTGTTGTGAAATTCTTGTAAAATCGTGTGTTCACTGGATTGTTCTAAAATTTTGTGTGGAGAAGAACCTTGTCATGAGCCATACTCGACCAAAAGGGGTTGACTCAGTTCATTGTTTTGGTTTGGACTTTGGTGTGTGCAATCTGACCTCCACAGATTGGTTGCTGCACACCTAGGTCAACGTGTGGGATTTTTAATTCCCAAATGGTTCATAGTTTAGGTCTGAAAATTTGATGGGAAGGTCATCCTCATGTCTACAGTGTTCTAACCAGAGGGCTTGATCCAATTACATTAGGAAGCTAGGGTTCCAATGCCTTCTCTTTGACTGAACCAGAATTGTAGTTGTGCACATTGTCCTTGTTGCACGATTTGTAATTCTCAATTGGCTTATGCTTTGAGTTTGATTTTTTTATGAGAGCTTTATCTTCATGTCTAGTGTAACTCGTCCAAAAGGTTTGATTTATTTCGTTTTATAAGTTAGGTTGTCGGACCAATCTTTTCAAGCTATGCTGAGTTGTGACAGAAATGTTGCTGCTCATTTCCTTCATATTGTATGATTTTTAATTCTTAATTGGTTTGTCTTTTGGGTCTGAATTTCGGAGGGTAGTCTCTTGGTTATATCTAATATGACTATGTAAGAGGGTTTCCCTTGATTCCATTCCCAAGTGGAATGGAATTGGCGATTCCTCCGTTAATCCAGATTTGTGACAAATTGCACTGTCAATCTTGTTACTTATTTTCTAAGGTCTTAGAGTGTGATTCAAGTCTCGGTACCTTCTCGAGACTTGTTATGTATTGTGTCTACTTTCCAGAATGTTTGAGTTTGTGCCATTCGGGTTTCTGAGTTGGGAGTTATGGTCAATTCTTTGACCATGCGTCTTAGATGTCAAAATCTAAAAATGAGTTAATAATGTGATATTAATCTATTACGATGTAGATTAAGAGGTCTTTAATTGTTACTAAGGCCTAGCTTGTATTAACTAGAATGTTAAATGAACTCCTTAGGTATTAAGGAGTAAAGTTGAAGGAAAGGAAAACACAACGGGAAGAAGTGATTCTAGTTAGACTTCTCTAACTAGACAAGGTGAGTACATGCAGTATTTTTACCCATTTTGGGGTACATGGCAAGTAAGTATATTCAAGATTTCTTATAAAATCTCTTTATGTGAAATTATATGCAAGAGTATTATTTTCAACTTGTTTATGCAAGTATAATGCTATGTTTGAAGTTATGTTTTGAACTACAAGTCAAGTTAAGTGAAAGTATATTTTGAATACAAGTTGTATATGTTTTCAAGTATGGATAGGCATATAGCCACAAGATGTTTAAGAAGTATGTTTTGGTTACAAACTGTATATGTTTTCAAGTACAAACGGGCATATAGCCATAAGATGTTTGAAAAGTATGATTTGGCATTAAGCCTAAAATGTTATAAAGACATGTTTTAAACATATGGTTTATGTGAAATAAAAGTTATGAATTTGGCATTCAGCCATAAAGACATGAAATGGTGAAGTTTGGCAATTAGCCACTATGTAAGTAAGTAAGTAATGTTAAAGTAAGCAGAAAATATTTTGTATGACTGGTAATTGTAGCAAGCAGCGTTAGTAAGGGAACTATGTTCCAACCTACCCGGGTTAGGTAAGGGGTCTACTGGGGCAAAAGCCCCATCGCGAAGTAGATTGCCTCAGCATTTCTATGGTGAGGATTGATCCGTTCTTTCTAGCCATAGAGACTTGGGGTATCACTTATGGTGATTAAAGACCTAAGTATAAAAATACAGCAAGCTTATAAAACAAGTCAAAGAAAGTAAGAAAGAAGCTATTTTTGTAAAGTATATTATGAAGTGATTTTGAAAAGTAAAGAGTTATAGTATGTTACTACTATAAGGTTTTGAAAGATGTTATTTTTCCAAAGTATGTTATGAAATAATATAGAGAAGTAAAGAGTTATAGTATGTTATTACTATAAAGTTTTGACAGAAGTTTTATGATGTAAATTTTATAAAAAGTTGGAAAAGAAGTTAAAGGTTTGAGTCTAAAACTCATGTAACTCACGAGACATTTTTGTCTTACGTATTCTATGTTTTGCCATGTATTCCAGGTTAAAATAAGTTGCTTTAAATGGGATGAAGTTTAGCTGGAGTGGAGCTTGAGTTAGCTCCTAACTTGGACGCAAGGTTTAATCCTTCTCTTACTTACTATGGTTAGATTTGGTATGGATTTGTAACACCCACAGTTTTAAACATGTAAATTATCGGTTTTTGATAAACCGTATTTTTGTATTCATGTATTTATACGAAAAACCATAGCATTTGCAAACAGTAGAATTGGGGTGTCACATTGAGCCCTGTTCTTGATGAAATTATATCAGATATGTCTGGGTATTCTCACTTTTCATGCCAGGACTTGTTTGGAGAAAAAGAATGGAAACAGGGACTAAAAGCGTGCAAAAGGAAGAAGTTTGGAAAAGAATGAAAAATCAAGGAAATACGTACGCGCGCCATGGATCTATGAAACGCGCGACGCGGGCTTAAGGCGGTGTAACACATTCAAATGACGAAAAAACGGGATCTGATAAGTACGCGCGTCGCGGATTCTTCATTTGCGCGGCGCGGCTGCGGGAAATTTGCAACTATAAATAGAGGCAATTCCAGCCGAAAACCCTAGCAAAGACTGGGTGTAAAATCGACCTTGAAGCTCTTTGACTCCAAGATTTCGTTCCAGCAACTTCTCAATTGGTATTTTCATGTTTTGGATTTTATTTTCAATTAGTTAGATATTTGTAAGCTTTGGTTTGTATCCTTGGGAGTGACAACCATTGATACCAAGCTTAGGTTTATGTTTTAGTATTATTTAGTTACTGTTTTGATGTTTGGATCTGAGTTTTGATGAATGAGAATCATTTGGTTATAAGCATTATTGGTATTTGATGTTTTGGATGTTTGTTTGTGTTTTGATTGCTTGAATTGTGTTGAATCTTGTTTTGGCCTTGTTTGGAACTGCTTTCCTTTGCTGAAATCAGTAGCCAATTAGGTTAGCTTTAGGCATTGAACTTTAGCTAGTAGCTGTTCAGTCAGAACCCTAGTTATTAGTTAGGTTATGCTTTGTTTGGTGTGGATGCCTTTGTTTGCTTCTGATTCAGAGATGTACTTCTGATTTCAGAAAGTGACTAGGTTAGTTTGGGTTGAGTTTAGCTTATGCTTGGCTTGACTTTGTTTGGTGATTGTTTTTTTGGTAGTTGAGAATTTAGAAACTAGGTCCTCCGACTGTAGCGTGACACTACTAGTTGGTAATCTGTCATTTAGTCTAACCACGAAGCTCCTGCGGATCGACCCTGACTACCACTGTACTAGTGTGTGTGTTAGGTTTTCTTTATTTTTGACCGCACGATGACCTAGGCGTGTCAAATTTTGGTGCCGTTGCCGGGGAGCTGTGAGCTTAGATTAGGTGATTAGTAGGAACTTGTTTCTTGTTTTTGGAAATTTCATTTGGTTAGTTTTGTTCTTGATTTTTGTTTGTGGGCGTGTTGCACTAGTGCATGCGTACCCGCAGGGGTGAGCAATTATCCCCATTGCATTTTGATCCTGAGATTGAGCGTACTGCGCGCAAAATCTGTGCTCGTAGGCGTTCAAACATCATGAGTTTTAGTCAGATTAGTAGTAGTCCAGTAAGTGTTGCCCATGAACCATCAGGTGAGGCAACGGGGATGTTTTCTATTCCCCCACTGTCAGAATTTCAGTTCGGGAGCTCGAGTGCTTCTAGTGGTGCAGTTTCAGCCCCTGCACCCATACCATCATGCACTCCGCCATCTGTACCACCATTTACACCCGTTTCACAACCACAATCTACCAACCCATTTACCTCTGCAATGTCTTGGGGAGAGCCGACCCGTGATGGCACCCCAGTTTCTAGACAGCAGACACCAACCTCTCAACCACAACCAGTTCTTTTTAAACCTCAACCCACATTCCAACCTACACAACCTATACACTATCAACAACCTCCTCAGCCACAATACCATTATCCAGAGACAGAAGAGAGATATGACGAGGAAAACGAGGGATGGGTGCCACCAGCACCACAGCCACAGTGGAACCGAGGTCGGGGACCTCCCAGAAGAGCACCACAGTATCAACAACCACCAGGTCAGCAGGAATATAACGATCATCTTTACGGTAATCCTGCTCAACCTTTACATTTCGCACAACCGAGAAGGCAATCGGTTGCATCACATTTCCAACCACGGGAATATGATGATTCATCGCCAATTTATATTCCTGATAACATTGATTCTCAAGTAGAAATAAGACCTCAGTTGTTAGGAATATTGCCAGAGTTTAGAGGGTATAAGCAAGACGAACCATATAATCATCTATATGAATTTTTAGCGATTGCCAATGCTAATAACCCTAGGAACACCAATAGGAACATCTTCAGGCTTAGACTATTCCCATTCACCCTCAAAGATAAGGCCAAATACTGGTTTACATCTTTACCATCGAACAGCATTACCACATGGGATCAGCTCAAGGCCAAGTTCCTACAGGAATTTTATCCAGCAAGTAAGACAACTGAAATTAGAAGGGTCATTCAGGACTTCCAGCAAAAACCAGGAGAAGCTTTCCACGAAGCCTTTGATAGGTTGAAGGAGTTGTTACGATCCTGCCCGCATCACGAAATTCCTAGGTGGCAGTTAGTTAAGTTATTCTTCGAAGGAGTCATTGAGACGCATCAGGCCATGATAAATGCCTCATCAAGTGGGACATTTATGTGGCAGGACCCAGATGAAGCTTGGCAGTTCTTGGAACAATTAAGCAATGGTTCCAAGGCAAAATTTTCTACCAGGAAGACTGTAGGTACGACAGCAGCAGTGGGAGCCGATGCTGACTGGAAGAAGGAAGTAAAGAAGGAAATTAGTGAACTGAATAAGAAGTTTGACAGGCTCATGTCAACGCTGCAGAATGGACCGCAGAATCCATCGCAAGGAGGTCAAGGAGGACCTAAAACTCAAGAGGTGAATCAAGTTTATGGCCAGGGTCAAGGCCAGCATAATAATGGACGACCCTATAGGCCATATAATCATGGACAGCAGCAGAATTTTAGGCAGAACAATTACCAAAGTCAATCGACCAATCAGCCTAGAACACATCAGCCTGCAAATAACAACAACAACAATGGAAATACAAATGGAAATAGTAGCAGTAACAACAACAGGGGGGCCCATAATGTCATCAACAACGCCCGAGAACTCAAGAAGAAATGATTGCTAAAATGTATGAGATGGTTACTGCTACGCAGCAACAGTCTCAAGCAAATGCAAAAGCCATTGCAAGCATGTAACGACAAATTGGACAAATGGCTGAGGATCAGCAAAAGAGAGACAGTGGAAAATTGCCAAGTGTTACAGAGGTCAACCCAACCCATAATCAGCGACCAGGAAAAGAGCAAGTTAACACTGTCGAATCTGGATGGCAAAAAGTCACTTTGGAAGATTTGTTTGAAGTAGGAAGTGAAGTGAAACTGGAGAAAGAAGAGAAAATTCTAGGAAGTGAGGAAGGTAAGGAAGAAGGAATTCCTGTTGAGAAGGAAACTCAACCAGAAATAGACAACGAGGTCTATGAAGAGGAACAATCGACGATAGCAGGAATCAAACAGAAAAAGAAGGATAGGAAGGGGAAAAAGAAGCAGGAAGCACCCAAACCATGAAGGGTTTCTATGCAATCAATGAACACAAAAATACCTAAGGTTCACATGCAACCCTATTATTGATCTATGTTTTCTTCTATGAAGATTAGAACTAAGAACCTAAAGGAAACAATTCAATTCTAAAGATGAATTAAGAAAACCAACCTTTGATCTTATGATCCTTTCAAGCAGCAGCAAAAGTATCCTGCCTCAAATGCAAGTCACACCCAAGGGATGGAAGAATCAGTCCAGCAGAGTAACACACAGAGAGAGATGGCATGAATATGAGGTGCCAGGGGGTTCCTTTTATAGCCTCCTAGGGTTACACCTGAAACCCTAAGGAGCCTCCAACTGGACAAGGCTTTTGACCACTTGGACCAGGCTTACCAAAACCCTAATTATGGTTTCGCGAAACCCTGGAGGAGCCTCCAGGTTGGCGCCACTTTTGGTCCCTGGTTTTACCTGGCCAGTTATTCAACTATTGAATAAATGCCAAACCAGTCCCTGCACCTTTTAATTAATTAATTTAATCTCCAAATTAAATCCAATTAATTCTAGATTAAATCTTAATTAATTAATATAGTTTATAATTAATATATTAACACTTAAATATATTAATAAACTATATATATATATATATATATATATATATATATATATATATATATATTCTATTGATTTATTATACAATTAATAAATCAACTATTCTCTCTACTGAACTATATATCTATCCTCCATCTATGAGGGCAACCCAAATGGACTTTGCTTTTAATCATAAGATAAATACAATTATAAGTCATGGCTTAGACACCTAATCCAACAGTCTCCCATTTGGATAAGTCTATGACTTTAATTGTCTGAACTCTGACCCAGTCAGTTCTGTCCAAAGATAAGTGATCTGATGATCCTCCGTCCAACAGGATATTTTCAGACTCAAGACATGGATTAACATCAATCTTGGTCTGACACTCTGTTTCTCGATTTCTGATTTGCAAATGACTTTAGAGACTACTAATTAAACACATCAATTAAGTCCCGGTTGGCCAACACTTTCAGTCAACTTCAAAATCATCGAGAGGCCTATAGATATCTGTTTCCCATCGGGTCATGGGACGGATAAGTTTCGACTCACATGTCCATAACTTTTGCGGGTCCAAACACAAACAACAATGCGTTTTATAGCACCGAGTTACTGGTGCGATTTCGTATTGTCAATAAGCACTTGTATCGCAAATAATAGATCATATCTCTCCACTTAAAGATCACCGGATATTATCGTCTTAACATTACTCGTGATATAATCCATGAAGCAATATGTTAAGCGCGGGTTTATCCAATAGTCAAATATATATTTCTAAGTACTCATGAACGTTGCAGCAGTCTTACTGCAATGTCTAACTCTTTAGACAATCTGCAACCAATTCATGACAGTCTTAGTTCATACTTACTTCCTAACAGTATGATCGACTATGGAGTTTTAAATAATCTAATTATTAAGGAAGTTAAACATGCAAATATAGAAACACAGAAATAAACAATTGACAAAGGCAGTAACAATACTCATTTATAAATCTCTATTATAAAATCACCGAGTCAATTACATTTACACTGTTACAAGTTTCTAATCTATCTAATTACTAAAACTAATATCATCCTTCAATCCAATGCTCCGAGCATGCTGATTGTGCTTAATCCTATTCAGAGCCTTAGTCAAAGGATCTGCAGGATTGTCCTCGGATGATACTCGCTTAACCAGTAAGCGCCCTTCTTCTATTTGATGTCGAATGTAGTGGTACTTTCTTTCGATATGCCTGGACTTTCCATGGTCTCGCGGTTCCTTTGCCAAGGCGACTGCTCCTTCATTATCGCAGAAAAGTTCCACCGGCTCCTGAATGCTCGGGACAACTCCAAGATCCCCGATGAAATTCTTCAGCCAAGCCGCCTCCTTAGACGCTTCACTCGCTGCGATGTACTCTGATTCGCACGTTGAATCAGCCACCGTTTCCTGCTTGGAACTTTTCCAAGTGACCGCTCCACCGTTCAAAAGAAATACCCAGCCCGACTGGGACCGTCCACCGTCCCTATCTGTCTGGAAGCTGGTATCTGTATATCCACTCACTTTTAACGCATCACTGCCACCAAGGACTAATACCATATTCTTTGTCCTTCGTAGATACTTGAGTATGTTTTTTACTACAATCCAATGTGCTTTTCTAGGATTACCTTGGAACCGACTAACCATGCTTAGTTGTAACACCACGATACTTTTGTTAAGTATTTATACGGTAATCATAGTGTATTTATGATTTAATATGGTGTTCTAAGTATTAGAAAATTAATGCTAGAAAATGGGTAATTTGGTCATTTTACCATAAAAGGGTAATTTGGTCATTTGACCATGGGAAGGACCAAATATGTTAAAATATTGTTTGCTTGTGGCAAAAATATAAGAAATGAAAGTTTTATGTCATAAAACTTGATTATTGTGGCCAAAGTTCAAGAAATGGAACTTCAGGGGCTAAATTGTAAATTCTGGGAGTATAAATAGGAGAGTTGACTCTCCTATGCGTGGCTGAACATTTGAGAACTCACGGGAAGGATTTTTGAGAGCAAATTCTGGGAATCCACAAGAGTTGAAGCAAGAAATCAGAAGCAAGCTTGGAATTGAAGATTTCTAAGCCAAATAAGGTTAGTAGATTGACTTTTTAGTCAAGTTCTTGAAAGTGTTCTTGGTGGGTTTTTTATGGGATGAACTGAAATTTGTAATTTCAGTATGATCCATGATGTTTATATGATTTCTAAGTTTGAAACATGTTCATATGATAAGAACATGTAATTGAAACAAAAGAATTTGATGATTTGGTGGATTTTGGGGTTTTTGGCTCAAGAACCCTAATTTCTGTAAATGATTGATTGAGTTGATTTCATGAGCTAAAACCTGGTATAAATGAAAGGTTTTAGTCTTGAAATAAACCCAAAATGATTAAGAACTGGAATAAGGACTTAATATGCAAAAACAGGGTGCTACAGTGCAAAATCGCGACTGAATCTGGACTCTGCAGCAAGGGCACGAGTCGTGCTCTTTATGCACGAGTCGTGCACCTCCTGCAGGTGAAGTACATTGCTATTTTGAGCACACACGAGTCGTGCTCTTATAGAGCAATATTTTGCACGAGTCGTGCATCCATTCAGGGGGTTTTAAAGTTTGAATTTGATGCTAGACATGTCCAAATGACTTCAAACTTTAACTATAAGTCCAGGATGGTTTGAAAAGTCTTGGAAAAATATTAAATTGAGAATACGACTCTCCGGGGGCACTATAGAACAATACGTATGCCTCGGGAAAGTATATAACTTATGAAAAGATGGTAAATGGAAAGTTTATCATCTAGAGATGGTTTGTAGTTGTATAATATTGGACTCTTATGTATTAGAGTCAACTGAAATGGAGATTAACCTATGATCATTTGGTATATAAATGAATATATAGGTACGGGGCAAATGGTTGTGGTGCATGCAAAGGCAAGAAACAACCGGAATTTAAATGCAGCAAGTGTCCAGGTGAGTAATCTCACTTATATCATATATGATATGTGTTGATTGAACTGTTACAGGTTGAAACAGTTTTGGGGGACAAATTTGACAGTTTACAGATGCATTGAAAAGACAATACCAGATAAGCCGTGAGTCTACGACAGACAAGAATGGAGCTGTGAGTCATTAATACGACAATACCAGATAAGCCGTGAGTCTGTGAAAGACAAGAACGGAGCTGTGAGTCGATAAAAATAAAAAGACAATACCGGGTAAGCTATGAGTCAACGATATGACAAGAACGGAGCCGTGAGTCTAGGCAAAAGCAGGGCAAACTCATGAGCCATAAATGATTATAATATTGGATGTTATATCCAACTGGTGCGGCCTATATGGCTATGATATTGTTATATGGAAATGGTGCGGCCTTATGGCTATGATATTGGACTTGAATCCAAAAGGTGCGGTCTTATGACCATGATATCGGGTTATTGAACCCAGCTGGTGCGGCCTTCGGGCTATGAAATTAATGATGAAACTGTTGGTGCGGCCTTAGGGCTATGACTTGTATATTGAAAATGTTTTGGTGCAGCTTATATAGCTATGACACATGGTGCGGCTTATATAGCCATGAAATACGGTACGGTCAAGTGTGACTAAGAAATATGGGACAGAAATGTATGCAAATAACAACCTGTAAGGCTATGAAGTAGGATGTGAAATCCTAAGAGATATATGGTCAGCCAGTAAGGCTAGGAGTTTGGATCCAATATCCGGATAGATATATGAATGTATTTCTTATACATGTTATTTGCAGATATGATTACTCACTGAGCTTTATAGCTCATGTTATTTGTTAAATGTCCCTGCAGGTTAGCATGATCCTGATAAGGGAAAAGATAGAGTCCGTGACTAAAGAAGTGAGACTTATAGATGCTGTCAGCAGCAGCCCGGCTTCAAAGGAGATTATGGTATTTTTATACTCTCCTTGATATACTTATACCCGTTTTTAATAAAATATACCCCTCTTGTTATGGTTTTATATATTGAAAGCTTGTTTTAAATGAAAAAAAAATTTCAGGGGTGTTTTTGTTTTAAAAGCCGAGTGTTACATTAGTGCATAGGATACGTCGGGACGAGTACATGTCATAGCGTACATGATCGATCCTACTGCCGAAGCATAAAGTATTCGACTCATTACAACTATTTCCTGATCGGTACTCGGACTTTGAGTCTTACTCAATTTAACACCACTTAGGATTGGTAACTCTCCCTTTTTGGAACTTTCCATGTTAAACCTCTTTAACACCTTTTCCAAATATGTACACTGGCTTAGACCTATCAATTTTCTCTTTCTATCTCTAAGTATTCTTATCCCGAGAATATAAGCTGCTTCCCCTAGGTCTTTCATGGCGAAACACTTCCCGAGCCAAGCCTTAACATTCTGCAAGGTCGGAATATCGTTTCCCATGAGCAGTATGTCATCAACATACAGCACCAGGAAAGTGACTATACTACCAATAGCCTTGACATATACACAGGACTCATCTTCACTCCTAGAGAAGCCAAACTCTTTGACTTTCTCATGGAAGCAAAGATTCCAACTGCGAGATGCTTGCTTCAACCCGTAGATTGATCTTTCAAGCTAACATACTTTATTAGGGTGCTTAGTGTCTACAAAACCTTCTGGCTGACTCATGTAAACATCTTCAGTCAGTTTCCCGTTAAGGAAAGCGGTTTTGACATCCATCTGCCAGATTTCATAATCATGAAACGCAGCTATGGCAAGCATTATCCTGATTGACTTAATCTTGGCTACTGGTGAGAAGGTTTCATCATAGTCAACCCCCGGGGTTTGAGTGAATCCCTTCGCAACCAGCCGAGCTTTATAAGTATGCACTTTTCCATCCATGTCAGTCTTCTTTTTGAAGATCCACTTGCATCCGACTGTCTTTCGACCCGGTACATTGTCAACCAAGTTCCAAACTTGATTGTCATACATGGACTTTATCTCGCTGTCCATTGCCTCTTTCCATTTTGCAGACTCGGGGCCTGCCACTGCTTCACGGTAGCTAGCTGGCTCATCCAAATTAGTCAATGTACGATCACTGACTAACGTGTCTCCGTCCGAAGTAATATGGAAACCATAGAACTCGGGCGGCATGCTAACTCTACCTGAGCGCCTAAGGGGCAACGAAATGTCGGTTGGGTCCAACAGGAACTTCTTCCTCATGTTGGTTGCTAGTTTCTTCCAAGGTTGTCTCATCGGGCGTCTCCTGAATTTCTTCGAGATCGATCGTACTCCCACTGTCCTCTTTGGATATGAGTTCTCTCTCTCGAAAGAACCCCCGTCTTGCTACAAAGACCACGTCCTTGCTTGGTCTGTAGAACAAGTATCCAAAAGACTGTTTCGGGTATCCGATGAAGTAACACCTCTCACTTCTTTCTGCGAGCTTATCTGAAGTATCCTGTCTCACGAATGCTTCACAGCCCCAGACTTTGATGTGTGCCAACGAGGGAACTTTCCCCGTCGACATCTCGTACAGTGTTTTCGCAACCTTCTTGGTTGGGACAAGATTTAGGATATGGGCGGCAGTCTCTAAGGCATACCCCCAGAAATGGATTGGAAGTGAGGCTCGACTCATCATGGAACGAACCATGTCCAACAAGGTTCGGTTTCGTCTCTCTGCAACACCATTCAGCTGAGGTGTTCTTGGAGGCGACAACTGTGAAACAATTCCACATTCCTTGAGGTAATCGAGAAACTCGATACTAAGATACTCACCGCCTCTGTCGGATCTAAGCATCTTTATCTTTCTGCCCAATTGATTTTTCGCTTCATTCTTAAACTCTTTGAACTTTTCAAATGTATCCGACTTATTCTTGATTAAGTAGACATACCCATATCTACTAAAATCGTCGGAAAAGGTCACATAGAACCGCGTGCCATCTGTAGTGGTTGTTCTGAAGGGATCACACACATCTGTGTGTATGATATCCAACAGACCTTCACCTCTTTCAAAGGAACATTTGAATGGTGATTTTGTCATCTTTCCAAGTAAGCAAGATTCGCATACATCATCCGACCCGAGGTCGAATGATTCCAACACTCCATCCTTTTGGAGTTGGGCGATGCGTTTCTTGTTTATATGGCCAAGGCGACATAGCAACAATTATGTAAATCTAATCTAACTCCACTGCTCAGCATCAGTACATAAACACCGATCTTGGTAACATGTGACGTTCGCCTATTGCCCATGACCAGGTTCAGTCTGCCATGCTCGAGTTCCCTACTTTCCTCTAGGCCCTGCAAATCAGAACAGATATGGAAACCACATCCTGTATCAAGGACCCATGAACGGGAAAAAGATGAGTTATTAGATATAGAATACGTACCTGCCTGTGACGGTTTCACTTTACCGTCCTTGACATCCTGCAGATACGTTGGGTACCTCCTCTTCCAATGACCCTTCTGCTTGCAGTAAAAGCAGTCGGCCTCTTTGGGGTTCCGAATATGTGGAATTCCAGAAGACTTACCTTTCGGGGCACCGCTAGATGACCCGACGTGAGTCTTTTCTCTCCAGTTCTGCTTAGGAGGGCCTTTCTGTTTCTTTCCCTTTCCGGAGCCAATAGCCAGGACATGCGGGTTGACAGGGAGCACAGCTTTTCCCTTCATCCCGTCCTCAGCCGTCCGAAGCATGCGGTGTAACTCAACTAGGTTTGCCTGGTTGTTGTTCAAATGATAGGCCAGTGTGAACTCGTCATAAGAACTGGGTAAGGAGTTCAGCACTATGTCAACTGCTAAATCCTCATGAACCGGCATTTCCAGCTTTCTAAGCCTTTCCACATAACCATGCATCCTCTGCACATGTGCACAGATGGACTCGCCCTCCTTGGGCTTGCTGTTAGTGAAAGCTTTTACAACCTCACGCCTCTCGATGCGCTCTTGCTTGCGGAACCTTTCCGCGAGCTCTTTGTGCATCTCGTAAGGCCAATAGTCCTCATAGATATGCTGCACTTCATGGTTCATAGTAGCGATCATGATGCAGGCCACTTTGGTTGCATCATCAGAGTGTTTAGTGTATGCAGCGATCTCTTCGGGAGTAGCGGTTTCAGTGTCCACATCAACAAGCTCGGTTTCTAGAACATACTCTTTATGTTCAAACCTTAGAGCCATTTTGATGTTGCGGATCCAGTCATTATAGTTGGTGTCGTCCAACGTCACCTTTGAGCATAACGACAGAATCGAGGTGACACTACCGGGATTTGAGTGGGGAACGGATTGGTCAGAAGACATCTGAACAAGAAGAAGGTAGTTTTAATTAGATAGAGTAATAATAATAATCCTCATATTCACCCAAGAATAAATACGAGGCTAGGATCCTACAATAACAATCTACAATACCGAAAAGGGATGCCGTAATCAATATTGCAAATTTTACAAGGTAGGCGAATGACGATTCAGCCAATTCCACCATGGAAACATAATCATATTATAATGGAATTCCTAGTTTCTTTGAGATTTACCGAACTGTTCGATAGCATGTTTTAATCTCGGGAATGCCCCGCTGTTTGTGACTGGGATACCGAGGATCACAAACCGGGTGTGAATAACCATGCAAATTGCTTGGTACTCTTGAAGTCAATTGTCATCTCTAATTAACGTGCCGGTAAACCACACATGCTCCGTTAATAATGACAAAATCAAGAAACCCATTGCGACTCTTTGCGGACCCCAGTTGGCGTGCCGGTAAACCACACACGCTCCACCAACGTTCCACAAAGTGCAATGTGCAATTTCATGGATTAGCACCAATTCACATTTTTAACCTAAAGTAACTAGATTGGGATTTGTTTTAGGGTTCTAGTACTTTCAATTATAGCATTATACTTTTAAGAGGCTTAGCGGTTCTATCATACCCGTTCGGCTAACGACACTCGACTGACCAGGAGAGCGGTGGGTAAGAGTAGATACCCATTAGAGTAACATTTTATAGTCAGTCGCCTTATACCCTCTTTATAAGACAGTTTTGTGAATGAGGCTTACTAGCGGTAGACTAACCAATTTTCTTATACATATTAAATTAACTTTTAATTTTAAATACATATAAGGTATATTTTAATCTCATTAAAATATTTTAGAATTAATTAAATTCTAATTTTCGCAAATTATACTAAATTTTTGAAAATTTTAATTAATTCTTTAAACTGATTTAATTGGTCTTTTAATTAATCAATTAATTAAACTAATTAAATCTAGGTTACAGATTACCAAATTAATCAAATTAATTTATCTGTATTATCCCTATGAATCTCGAAAATTACAAGCCAAGCAATTAGGGTTCAAGTTATTTTAGTTGATTTAGTTACCAAAAATAACAACACATAAAAAATGGCAAGTAAATCAAGCAATCAAGGGGGACCAGTAGGGCATGGCGGCTAGGGTTAGGAAATCCTAGCCAAGCCGTCGACTTCAAGGCCTCCCAAGGGTGAATTTTCGCAAAAAACACCAAGGCCAAGAATCATGCAAGCAGTTCATAATCAAATCACAAGAAAACAAGCTAGCTCTGATACCACTATGCAATCAATGAACACAAAAATACCTAAGGTTCACATGCAACCCTATTATTGATCTATGTTTTCTTCTATGAAGATTAGAACTAAGAACCTAAAGGAAACAATTCAATTCTAAAGATGAATTAAGAAAACCAACCTTTGATCTTATGATCCTTTCAAGCAGCAGCAAAAGTATCCTGCCTCAAATGCAAGTCACACCCAAGGGATGGAAGAATCAGTCCAGCAGAGTAACACAGAGAGAGAGATGGCGTGAATATGAGGTGCCAGGGGGTTCCTTTTATAGCCTCCTAGGGTTACACCTGAAACCCTAAGGAGCCTCCAACTGGACAAGGCTTTTGACCACTTGGACCAGGCTTACCAAAACCCTAATTAGGGTTTCGCCAAACCGTGGAGGAGCCTCCAGGTTGGCGCCACTTTTGGTCCCTGGTTTTACCTGGCCAGTTATTCAACTATTGAATAAATGCCAAACCAGTCCCTGCACCTTTTAATTAATTAATTTAATCTCCAAATTAAATCCAATTAATTCTAGATTAAATCTTAATTAATTAATATAGTTTCTAATTAATATATTAACACTTAAATATATTAATAAACCATATATATATTTTCTATTGATTTATTATACAATTAATAAATCAACTATTCTCTCTACTGAACTATATATCTATCCTCCATCTATGAGGGCAACCCAAATGGACTTTGCTTTTAATCATAAGATAAATACAATTATAAGTCATGGCATAGACACCTAATCCAACAAACCAATGGGGTCTTTAATGAACCAACCTCTGTGGGATGAGCTTAAGGATGCCCCTGAGGATACCAGAATTCTTCAGGAAATGTGTGAAAGAAATAGGAAGAGTAAAGTGCCCACACCAAATACTGTGAGGTTGACTGTGAAAGCGAGTGAGGCATTGTTGGGGACACTGCCCAAAAAGAAAAAGGATCCTGGATCACCATTGATCACTACTGCTGTAGGAGATGTGGTCATTCGGAACACCCTGTTAGATTTGGGAGCAAGTGTCAATATACTGCCAGGATACCTATACGATAAGTACAAAAATGAAGAAATAGAACCAGCAGAAGTTGTATTGCAGCTGGCTGACCAATCAACAAAGGTATCTCGGGGAAACTGACGAATGTCATAGTCAAGGTTGAGGACTTCTTCTATCCCGTGGACTTCTTAGTAATGGAATACGAAAGCCTGGACGACGCGCCTGCACTCATTTTAGGACGCCCATTCTTGGCTACTGCTGATGCGGTGATTGATTGCAAGACAGGGGACATGGACATCTTCTTTGGGACAAGGAAAAGAAGACTGAACATGTTTGGAAATCCTGTATCATTACCTTCAGAAGGAAATGGCAAGCAAGTGGACAGAAGGGTATTAATGGAACCTGGGATCAAGAGCAAGGAAAAAATTTGGACACGTACGGGAGAAGGAGGAAACGAAGAAGTTTTAAAGGACTCTAAGAACCATCCGTTGTCCACTATCGATAAGGAGCAGCTGCTGGATATAATGGAAATGATGGAGGCGAGACACCAGCAGTATGAGAAGGAATCAAGAGAACGAGAAGCAAAAGTTTTTAAGCTCCTGGAATCTCAGCAACAGTAGATTAGCGGTGTGAGTGATCGAATGACTCAACTTACATCTCTCATGTCAATGATGGCCAACAACTTCATGCCAGGATTCAAGCAGATGTCATCAAGGGTTCAAAAAGAAGAAGAAGATTCGGCATAGGAATAGCACGTCTGGCTGAAGACGTTAAACTTAGCGCTTGTTGGGAGGCAACCCATCGTGTCATAGGTTAGGTTTTATATTTCTTAGAATTTAATTAGGAAGATACATCGATCTTTTGCAAGTATTAGTGGTCTAAAACAAGTGTGGGATCGTGTGAAAAGTTTTAAAAATTTTGAAGACCGCGCCGCGGGTTTTTGAATTACGCGACGCATGTGACATCCGCCTAAAATGGAATCGGGTCAACCCAACCCAATTGGAAATTTAATAAACCCTACTCGAGATTTCTTGACGCTAATAGGATCAAAACCCTTACACTACGATATAAATTGACGTTAATAGCAATATAGCATAGTATAATGTTATAACTATAATCAAATTAAATTATGATACCATATTAAAATCAAATCAAAGTATGATACTCTAATTAAATTAAAAAAATCAAACTTGAATGCTATAATTAAACTTCAAATCAAAGTAGATTGTTATAATCAAATAATAACCTATTTTTTTATAAAACTCTATTTTTATAAACACTACATTAAATTTTATAAAACTCTTAAGATGCTTGTGTTAGTGGGGAATTATGAAGACCACCAAAAGTAAAAGTTTATTCCCATTGTCTCCCACTCACACCTCCCATCATCTTTCCTTTCATTTTTCTCCCAACATATTATTCTCATCACCACTCAAACCATATCTATTCTTTCTCTCACTCTCAATCTCGAAATTCCTCCTAGAAATCTTCATATTTCAGCCAAGAACACTCCAATATACTCAAATCTTCATCCCTCTTGAAGCATTCATCAAGGTATGTTGTTAAAAGTCTCAAATTCATGAATGAAACAAATTAAATCCACCAAACTATCTAAAACTCATTTTATGCATAAACCTGATTTTTCTCAGGATCCTATCAATAAAATAAAAAGTTTTGGAAATTTTCAGAAAATAACTTATTTTTATTGAATTACTATAATTATTACAATAAAATAGGGCAATAATTCACATAAAATACGTTTTGCAGTCAATAAATTCTGGGAAAATTTTGGAACAACCCACATATTGAGTAAACTGGATTTATAAAGTTTCATACATTTATATTACTGTTTGATGCTTATTTTGTATTTTATTTTGTTGTAGATAAATAAATTGAAAAATATAGTTATGTATGTTAAAAACTAGAATTTATATTTTTCGCACCTTATTAACATTTTAAAGACTCTATGAAAACATGTACAGATTTTTGTAAGAATGTTTGCTTATTTTTCCTGATTTAATGATTATTTAATGGTTTAAATTGATAATAAATAGCTACATATGTCCAAAAATTATAAAACCTTATCCGAATATCATATATAACATGTTAATCATAAATAAAAAGTCTAATGAATTTCTCTTAATATTTTCCTATTATTTATGATTTTATTGATTAGTTAATAATGAAAAACATAAGAAATACTTCCCATAGTCCAAAATATCCACAATATTTCCAGTAGGCTCAATATAATGTTACAAAACTATGGTTAATTTTCCAGAAGTTTTGGGAATCATTTATTATTTTTCCCGAATTTTATTGTGGTTTAATTATTAAAATACTAAATAAATACTAAAGCAGTTAAGAAAAATATGAAAATTTTACAGTAATTACTAATTTATGAAATAATGATTTTCCGATAATTTCAGAATGTTTCATTACTGTTTAGTATTTAAAACCATTTTCCTAAATATCTAAGCATGTAAAAATGCATTTTTAATGATTATTTCATATAAATAATTGTTTATAATATATAAAATCTGTAAATACTTATAATTTGACTAGTTATTATTTTAATAAGAAATTATTAAAATCTTTCCTAATGTGAAGATATAAATTAATTAAGCAAAGTAATTAATTCAATTTAAAATTCATTTAACATATGAATACATTAATATTCAAAATAAAATTTGGATTATTGTTAACTCATCTAATATAAGAATATGTGTCTAATTATTTTTATTAATACTATATTCCCGTTTATCGATTCCTAAGCCAAAACTATTAATTATATTAGGTTCTACGACATTTTGACTCGAGCCGTCTATCGTACAACACGCGCATTCCTTATTGGACTAATGTGAGTAATCTACCCCATATTTTATAATTTTCAATACTTTTGGGGTGTATCATGTGGTTTTAATATGTTCCAACTTCATTTTATTATTTTTTTCACCATTGAGACATTGTTGGGACATTTATACGTGAATCATTATTTGTATAATTATTGTTTGTTTACGCTACATGTACTTGTAGTGCATTACCATTTTTAGTCTAATCTCCATGACTATGCCCGTATTCTTGAGGTACGTTATGGACAATAATAGCGCTATTGAGTTGACCACCCCGCCTTGGGACGCTAAGGTGATTGATTGCACGTGGTTGAGTGTGTATGATGATTAGATGCTCCATCTTATATATATACATATATATATATATATATATATATATATATATATATATATATATATATATATATATATATATATATATATATATATATATATATATATATATATATATATATATATATATAGGGTGAGGACTTATTGTTGTTGTTATCATTTGTTAATCAATTTTTGATTTATAAACTGTTATCTCAATAACAGTTGCTTGCCGACTTCAAAAGAAAACAAATTTCAAATTATTCAAACTCACAATTTTCTTTAATAAAACTAGATTACTCACCAACTCTCGTAGTTGACCTGTTTTTACCCATGATGCAGATTTGAAGAATGAAGTTGATGAAAAGTGGGGTGTACCTTAGAAACCCACAAGACTATTTAAATTTGATGTAATAAATGTTGTTGTATTTGGATTTGTATTTGTATGTTGTGGATCTTGTTTGCATACTTAGTACTTAATTGAATCTAATCATATTATAACATAGTTGTCATGAGACTTTGAACAATATATCACGCCTTGATCGATTCCGCCAAGGATCGGGGTGTGACAACGCAGGGTCGTAAACCAACCTGATGCGCATGGGTTGATTTGGTGACACGCGCGACGCGCAAAGCGTAAACGCACGACGCGGGAAACGATCAGTCGGTTTTCTCCTATATTAAGGCAAGTCGCGGCTCAACCAACCCTCACACGACTCGGAGCTCTGATCGACAAATTTCTCTCGTATGTTTTCTTGCTTATTTTGTTTCTACTACCAAGGTACGCCATTCTAACTATCTATTAGTTGTTAAAACTAGCAATTATGTAGTTAATTTTAGTGATTTGTCCAGAAAAGTTCAAAACATATAATCGCCAATGCTAACTCATAGGGTGTTTGTTTTGCCAAATAGAGACCCTAGATGAGTTATTCGGCACTTAGGCTACCTTATGGTATGATTGGATCAAGTTTTAGCAGGTTAAATTGTGAGTTTAATTTGGGGTTTTGCAAACAGCCGCTCGCCGCGACGCGCCTTGCTCTTAGGCCGCGCCGCGGTGCAGTAGGGGAGAAAGGACTAATTTTGCAAAAAAATTTCTTTTGTGGCTATGTATCTTCTTGCAGATGATGTTCAGGTTAGATCACCCTTTCCTCCAGTTCCCAGAGGGACTGGCCAGCTCAACGGAGTATATTTTGCGAAAAGACGCACTGACTGGTCGCCGGGTTCTTGAGGCGACAGTCATCGACAAGGATATCTTGAGGGACGCCGGACTCTGGGGTGCGATCGAGCCATTTCTACATCGCACCTGGACTCATGAGGAGGCGTCATTCACATGCCGGGGCTGGGACAGGATTATGGCCACCGAGGAGGACGTCGTCTACACCGAGCTGCTATTGGAGTTTCTATCCACCATCCACTTCGCACCTCGGGCGTCAGACCCACGTTCTAGGATCATCCAGTTTCGTTTGGGAGGTGCACAAAGGGAGTGCAACCTCCGCGAGTTCGGGAGGAGAGTCGGGTTATACACTCCAGCGGACCTCCAGCATCGTTATTTCACGCAGTTCTTCGGGGCGTGTATCTAGGGGCAGCCGGAGAGGTCCGGCAATATGGAGATTTGGACACCACTGTCCAACGTTATCTACGAGGCGGGGACCTCGAGGGAGATCCACCTCCGCGACCCACTCCACCGCCTCATGCACCATATCGTCTCCACCTCCATCATGCATCGGGAGGGGGCGAGAAGGTGTCCGGGGAGGACATGACATTCTTCTAGGCTCTCCTCGACCCGTCCCGATTCCTCCACCTCCCCTACCCCCTCGCAGTTGCCCTCTTCACCCACTCGACGGGAGCCTCCGCTAGCAGTCCATTGGCCCGGGGGTATTTCATTACCCGCCTGGCCCATTCATATGGGATCCTTACTGCTGCCGTGGCCGCTTCTTTGACCGCGCTGCCTCCGTCTCGCACTACAGCACGCACTCTGGAGAGGATGCAGCTCATTGAGCAGCAGCACCCGGGGCAGTTCATCCGGGCACCTACAGAGCCTCCCCAGGCACCCCAGCCCGCATATGCCCAGCCGGGCCGGAGACGACAGAGGCGGGAGGTACCCGCCGAGCCAGCACCTCAGCCACAGCTATCCGAGGTCATGGCAGCCATTCAGGACCTCAGTCAGAGGATGTCTGCCCGGGAGGCACATGATCGCTGGATTGCGGAGACGCAGAGGATGATCATGCTGCGGATGCATTTTGATGACATTCCACCTCATCCCTCTGGCGATGATGGGGCAGGTCCATCCGGGACCCACCATGGTGATGATTGATGTACTTTTTCTTTTTTTTTTTTTTTTGGGATATATGTCCAAAACTTATGAAATCAGGGATGCATGATATACCAAATGGGAAGGAGTTGTCTCAGACAAGTGTGGGGTCACCGTGTCCCCTCCACTTGTCTCGACCACCGGCGTGTTCACTGTAGCGCTACAACTCCGGAATACGAAATCAGGGATCCGTTTGTTCGCAATTATACCTGTGATACTGAGCACCAAGCAATCTATCGTCCAAAAGGGGTAACTCTTTCTCCCTTGTTTTGAAATAATTTTTGTACAACGGGGACGTTGTACGGTTTTAAGTGTGGGGTGTGGACGGTCAAAAGAGAAATTTTTTGAAATTTTTGCAGAAATGATCAAATTTTCTATTTTTAGCAATATTTTTCAAAATTTTTAATAAATTGCAATTTTGAAATGAATGGTTTGTGATTGTGATAGCATTGGTATTTTTCAAGAAATACTATATAGTTGTGATCATGCTATTAGTTAGTCAAATAAGTTGAGTTTTACGAGTTTAGAAGATTGAGCTGTTTTAGGATTGGTATTTAGGAAGGAAATGTCAATCTGTGGCCTTTGTTGTTCGAGCCAGTAAGTCTAAAATGGGTGGGACTTATGCACCTTACCACCTAAGATCGTCTGGGCTGGGATGGTATTTCTGAAAGCTCGTTACACGGACAACATCGAAAGTCATGGACAAATCCTTAATGGCCTTTAGAATCTGAATGAGTAAGTACACTTCATTGTGGACAGAAAGTTTGTAATCAAGGGTTCTCTAGAAAGCCACGAATTCCAAAGAACAATTCAATTATCTTTTCACAAACTATTCTATTCTAACTCATAAAGCAATAAACTTTGAAACTGAACACAGTCAAAAATTGTTTGGTTCTTTATTATAATTTGTTAAAAACTCTCTTGCTTGGGGACAAGCAAGGCACAAGTGTGGGGTGTTTGACAATGCCTGGTGATATCAAGTATTTTAGGCGTTGTTGAGCCCTGTTCTTGATGAAATTATATCAGATATGTCTGGGTATTCTCACTTTTCGTGCCAGGACTTGTTTGGAGAAAAAGAATGGAAACAGGGACTAAAAGCGTGCAAAAGGAAGAAGTTTGGAAAAGAATAAAAAAATCAAGGAAATACGTACGCGCGCCGCGGATCTATGAAACACGCGACGCGGGCTTAAGGCGGTGTAACACATTCAAATGACGAAAAAACGGGATCTGATAAGTACGCGCGCCGCGGATTCTTCATTTGCGTGGCGCGGCTGCGGGAAATTTGCAACTATAAATAGAGGCAATTCCAGCCGAAAACCCTAGCAAAGACCGGGTGTAAAATCGAACTTGAAGCTCTTTGACTCCAAGATTTCGTTCCAGCAACTTCTCAATTGGTATTTTCATGTTTTGGATTTTATTTTCAATTAGTTAGATATTTGTAAGCTTTGGTTTGTATCCTTGGGAGTGACAACCATTGATACCAAGCTTAGGTTTATGTTTTAGTATTATTTAGTTACTGTTTTGATGTTTGGATCTGAGTTTTAATGAATGAGAATCATTTGGTTATAAGCATTATTGGTATTTGATGTTTTGGATGTTTGTTTGTGTTTTGATTGCTTGAATTATGTTGAATCTTGTTTTTGCCTTGTTTGGAACTGCTTTCCTTTGCTGAAATCAGTAGCCAATTAGGTTAGCTTTAGGCATTGAACTTTAGCTAGTAGTTGTTCAGTCAGAACCCTAGTTATTAGTTAGGTTATGCTTTGTTTGGTGTGGATGCCTTTGTTTGCTTCTGATTCAGAGATGTACTTCTGATTTCAGAAAGTGACTAGGTTAGTTTGGGTTGAGTTTAGCTTATGCTTGGCTTGACTTTGTTTGGTGATTGTTTTTTTGGTAGTTGAGAATTTAGAAACTAGGTCCTCCGACTGTAGCGTGACACTACTAGTTGGTAATCTGTCATTTAGTCTAACCACGAAGCTCCTGCGGATCGACCCTGACTACCACTGTACTAGTGTGTGTGTTAGGTTTTCTTTATTTTTGACCGCACGACGACCTAGGCGTGTCACCCGTGATTATACGGTCTGTAGGGTCGTCCATTGTTATACTCACCTTGACCTTGGCCATAAACTTGGTTTACCTCCTGAGTTTTCGGTCCTCCTTGACTTCCTTGTGGTTGACCTTGTGGTCTATTTTGCAGCGTTGACATAAGTCTGTCAAACTTCTTATTTAATTCGCTTATTTCCTTTTTTACCTCTTTCTTCCAATCAGCATCGGCTCCCACTGCTGCTGCTGTGCCTACAGTTTTTCTCGTAGAAAAGTTCTCTTTGGAGCCATTGCTCAATTGTTCCAAGAACTGCCAAGCCTCCTCCGGGTCTTGCCACATAAATGTCCCACTTTGCGAGGCATTTATCATCGCTTGGTGTGTTTCGCTAACTCCTTGAAAGAACAATTTGACCAACTGCCATTTGGGAATCTCATGGTTCGGGCAGGATCGCAGTAGCTCCTTTAATCGATCGAATGCTTCGTGGAAAGCTTCTCCTGGTTTTTGCTAGAAGTCCTGAATGACCCTCCGAATCTCCGTTGTTTTGCTTGCCAGATAGAATTCTTGTAGGAACCTGGCCTTGAGCTGATCCCACGTGGTGATGTTGTTTGCTGGTAAAGACGTAAACCAATATTTGGCTTTGTCTTTAAGAGTGAATGGGAATTAGCTAAGCCTAAATATGTTCCTATTAATATTCCTGGGGTTATTAGCATTGGAAATCGCTATAAATTCATACAAATGGTTGTATGGGTCATCCTGCTTGTACCCCCTAAACTCCGGTAATATTCCTAACAATTGAGGCCTTATTTCTACTTGAGATTCAATATTGTCAGGAATATAAATTGGCGACGAGTCATCATATTCCCGTGGCTGGAAATGTGATTCAACTGATTGCCTTCTCGGTTGTGCAAAATATAAAGGTTGAGCAGGGTTACCGTAGAAGTGCTGATCATTATACCCCTGCTGACCTGGTGGTTGCTGGTGCTGTTGTATTCTTCTGGGAGGTCCCCGACCTCGGTTCCACGGTTGTTGGGGCGCTGGTGGAACCCATCCTTCATCTTCCTCATCATGTCTCTCCTCGGTCTCTGGATACTGGTACTGTTGCTGAGGAGGCTGCTGGTATTGTTGCGGTTGTGTAGGTTGAGGTTTGAAAATTACTGGTTGTGGTTGTGAAATTGGTTGTGAAGTAAGTGTCTGCTGTCTAGAAGCTGGGGTGCCATCACGGGTCGGCGCTCCCCAAGACATGGCAGAGGTGAATGGATTTGTGGATTGTGGTTGTGATACTGGTGGAAATGGTGGAATCGATGGCGGAGTGCATGATGGTATGGGTACAGGGGCTGAAACTGCACCACCAGAAGCACTCGTACTCCCGAAATGAAACTCCGAAACCGGGGGAATAAAAGACATCCCCGTTGCCTCACCCGAAGGTTCCTAGGCAACATGCTCTGGACTACTGCTAATATTACTAAAACCCATGATATTGTAACGCCTACGTGCACGATTTTTGTGCGCAGTTCGCTCAATCTCAGGATCAAAATGCAAAGGGGATACTTGCTCACCACTGCGGGTACGCGTGCACTAATGCAATACGCCCACAAAAATCAAAAAGAAAAATACTAACCAAATGAAACTCACAAAAGAAAAATCAGAAACTAAAGCTCCTACTAATCACCTAATCTTAAGCTCACAACTCCTCGGCAACGGCGCCAAAATTTGACATCGCAGCGGTCATCATGCGGTCAAAAATAAGAAAACCTAACACACACACTTAGCACAGTGGAAGTCAGGGTCGATCCGCAGGAGTTACGTGGTCAAGTCAGGTGATAGATTACCAACTATAGTGTCACGCTATAGTCAGAGGGCTTAGTTCCTACACTTTTGACTACTGATCCCAGAAAACATAAAACTAAACAATCTCAAAACAAGCATAGACTAAGCTAAGCTTCAACTCAAACCTAGTTACTTTCTGAAATCAGAAGTACATCTCTGCTTCAGAAGCAAACAAAGGCATCCAAAGAAACCAAACAACCATAAGGCATAAACTGAACCAATAACTGAAAATCTAAATGACAGTCACTGTCTAGAGTCTAAACCTAAAAGCTAACCTAGTTGGCTACTGAAATCAGCAAGGAAAAACAGTCCCAAACAAGGTCATAAACACATCCAAACATCAAACAAACACACACAATCCAATATCAAGCATCAAACACCGAAAAACCAATATTACTTGTAACCAAATGATTATTATAAACCCAAAACAGGTTCCAATCATCCAATACAGTAACAAGAACTGAAAAATAGTAACTAAAATGCTCAAGGTCAGTGGTTGTCACTCCCAAAAACCCTAGCCACTAATGCTAACTATTAAACTAAAAAGAAATTAAACATAAAAACCTGAAATACCAAAAGGTAGTTGCTGGAAACGAGTTCTTGGAGTCAAAGAGCCTCTACGGTCGATTTTTCACCAGGGTTTTGCTTGGGTTTTCGGCTAAAAACACCTCTATTTATAGTTGTAAATTTTACGCAACCGCGCCGCGCATATATGGTTTCCGCGGCGCGCGTAGGGTTTTATCTCCGTTTCTTCGGACTTTGAATTTTGTTCCACCGCGCATATTTGGTTTCCGTGTCGCGCCTTCTTGATTTCCGCGACGCACGTACGTATTTTCCTGATTTTTCCTTCTCCTCCAAACTTCCTCCAATTTGTACGCTTTTGGTCCCTGTTTTCATTATTTTCTTCCAAACAAGTACTGGCACGAAAAGTGAGAATACTACGATATATATGATATAATTTCACTAAGAATAGGGCTCAACAATGACTAAAATATGTAATATCACTGGGCGTTGTCATGTGTCTTAGGGAAGATAATGGAGCATTGGTCGAAACAGTTCGATCCTCGATGTATGAGATACATTGCCAATTAGTTTCCAATAAATTGAATACTATACCAGTCAGTTCATATAAACCATATCCCAACCACATCCTAGACTGAGTAGGTCTTGCAGACACTGTATGAAATGTAAAGCTGGGATTATCCCACTTATACATAGAAAGTCCAGGGTCTTGTAGTGTTCATCCGAACCTCATGACTAGCCTGAACATGATCAGCATTGTCATTTCATTGGCTATCCCACTGTAACTATAAAAGAAGACCTCTTTTAGAAAGAACTCATGGTTTAAGGAAACAGTGGAAGTTGGGACAGTCCTGAATGAGTTTAGGATTAGCCAAATGAAAGAACCTTTAGTCATCACTAGGCTTGGAGCAGAAATCAGATTTCTGTTTTCCAACTGACATAATCTCCTCTTGACCAGTAGGATTGATCACCATCATAAGTAGTTATGATCGGGGTGACATATCGATTGGTGGTTAAACACTATAGTTGGTACGGATTTACAATCCGACTACTTGGAAGCATTGGTGAGCCCGGTTGCTGCCAAACAAGAGAACCTTAGGACGAGACACAGTCTATGTGAAAATTTGATTGATTTTACACTTGGTCTAAAAATCAGTGGGAGTAACGGAATCATCAAAAGAAAGCAACATGGACAGATACATACCTTCAGAACATCTGGTTGAATGAGACGATACTCAGAGTCAAGTAATTAATTCCGGGAGAAGCACTCTCAATAGAGGATGAAATCCGAAAGGATGCTGTATGACACATTGTGAATCGTTAGTGGAGCGCGTGTGGATCACCGGCACACTAATAGGGACTCACAAAGAGTGTCCCAGTACAAAGATACATGAGCCCGGGATTTCCCCATGGGCATCTCGCAAGAAATGATATTCAGATTCTCAAAAATATGCTAAAGGATTGGATTTTGAGAAAGGACGGAAAGATTTCCATTAAAGATGTCAGAAGGTTTGAATTCCGAAAATGTGCCAGAAGTCCTGGATTTTGTGAATAGTCCATAACCGTGTCAAAGCCAGTGGGAGTGTCGCTGTTACCTACTATCTCCATATGGGGGTTACATACTGTTTCTAGAAAACGTCTCTTTTCATTACAAAGTGCAATGACTTGGTGTTAAGAGACGGATCTCTATGAAAGACTTAATGGAAATACGGCATACTCAGGTGGTTGTAGATGTCTATGAGATAGATCCAGACTCTGCCAAGATGATCTTGATGAGATTCAAGATGTGTAGACCCAGGAAAGGGTTTTCCTATCATTGCAAAGTGTGATGACTTGGCATAAAGAAGGTGCAACATACTCGTGTAATTCACAGACATCTATTGGATAAATGAAATCGCCAGCATAGACCTAGCCATTGTAAACATGATCTTGATAAGATTCAAGATGCATGAAAAGAGTCTCCGAAAGGAAATAGTTTTTCGAAAATCATGACACAAGGATTATAAATAATCTTTGGATTCCGAAAGGGTTTGGAATAAGATTGGATCGGGTTCCACAAGTTTCTTGGATCGATCATAATGTCATGAACATATCATATTGACTTGATTGTAAGTTGGATTCAGGATATTTTCTGGCTGGGAATACTAGATGGATTGTTTGAACTCAAGTGAGAATTTATTAGGAAATGATTGGGGTGAAAGTGATAGTATTAATTTAAAAGATTTTTCAAAGTGGTAATTATTAACGTCAGGACATGATGTTAAAGGACTTCATGGTTAAAGAATCTCGTTAGTATTCTGATGGAGCGCGTGTGGTTCACCGGCACATCATAACACCTCGAAATAGTCTTAGGGTGCAGTCAAGTAGACTAAAGACCCCAAAACCATAGAAAGTCTCAGTACACATTACCAGAATGGAGTTAGGAGAGAAATTGACAGGATAACATATTGAGATGTTATCGGATGAGCATCCTATTGGATCATCTGCAATAAAGTGTATAAGTATAAGATACTTTGGATACATAGAAAGAGTGTAACGTTCATAAAGACATAGCTATAAAATTAGAATTGAAAGTTTAAAAAAAATCTTGAAACCGATAATAGTTTATGACAAGGTCCGACTTGGTGATTATCTTGTGGAGACTTGGTAATAAGCAAGAGTAGCTACCAGTCAGATCTTCATGTTTCGCTTTCGCATGTTTACTTCCCGAATAATTTAATTATTCAGAAAGGTCCACAGTCGCTCATACTTTGGGAAGTAAGTATTGAATCAAGACTGTCAGGAATTGGTTTGTAGACTGTCTAAGGAGTTAGACATAGCAATAGGATTGCTGCAACATTCATGAGTACTTAGAAATAGAGATTTGAGTATTGGATAAACCCACACTCAATAGATTGCTTCATGGATTATATCACAAGCAATGTTGAGACGATAATATCTTATGATCTTGAAGTGGAGAGATAGGAGTTATAATTTACAAAGGCAGTTGTTCATTGATAGTACGAAAACGCATCGGTAACTCGATGTTATAAAACGTGCTGTTGTGAATAATTTGACTGGTAAAAGATATAAGCATATAAGTCGAAGCTTATTCGTTCCTTGACCCTGATGGGAAACAGATATCTATAGGCCTCTCGATGATTTTGAAGTAGACTAAAATGCTGGCCAGCCTGGACTAAATTGATGTGTTCAATTAGAAGTTCTAAAGTCATAAGCAGAATCGGAAATCGGGAAACAGAGTATCGGACAGAGATTGACCTCAATCCATGTCTCATGTCTGAAAATATCTTGTTGGACGGAGGATCATATGATCACTTATATATGAACAGAACTGACTGGGTCAGAGTTCGGCAGCAGTTTCTAGGAAGCTACAGTTTGCTAATCAATTAGAGGATAAATTAGTATTTATAGTCATAGACTTATCCAAGTGGGAGACTGTTGGATTAGGTGTCTAAGCCATGACTAATCATTTGTATTTACCTAATTGACAGTAGCAAAGTCCATTTGGGTTGCCCTCATGGCTAGAGGTTTAGCAGAAAATCCAGGAGAGAGAAAGATTGATTTATTATATGATTAATAAATCAATTTAAAATAAAATAAATAGTTTATTAATATATTATGGATATAAGATATTAATTAGAAACTATATTAATTAATTAGAAATTAATCTGGAATTAATTGGAATTAATTTGGTGATTAATTTGATTAATTAAAGGTGCAGGGGCTGAATTATAATTATTCAATAGTTGAGTAAGTGACAATTATAGTAGTTTAAGTGGCCAACGAAATTATGGAGGGATTATCCATAATTTCGATTATTATATGTTAGGATAAATAGATTTGAATTGATAGATAAATGTTTATCTTATTTGAATTCAAAAAGGTTTATGTTTATCTCTAAAAGCTTATCTGGTGCCCACTTGGAAACTATAAATAGAGACCCCTAGGCACCATAAAAGCCACGACTTTTTCTACTCTTCCCTCTCTCTGGAACTTTCGAAAACCCTAGTTTTGGGTGTGACTTCATTTGAGGCAAGGCACTTGCGTTGCTTAGCTTGCAAGAAACAACTAAAATGTTAGTTTTCTGATTTTATTCTTTAGTAATTTTTTCTTGTGGCCTTTTAGGAAATATTTATATGTACAATAGTAGAAAACATAGATCCTCATAGGTTGCATGTGAACTTAGGGTTTTAGTTCATAGATTTGCATAAAACCCTTCAACAACCACCATAACTGAATACAATTTCTTTATGATGGCGAGGAAGAAGACGAGTCTACCTAATGGAGAAAGAGTGTGTATGGGGGCGGTAGGTGGGGTGGGGTATTTAATTCTTTTATAAATTAAAAATTGAAAAATAAATAAAAATAATAGGAAACGAAATTAAAAGGATATAACAGACATTTCAAGTTTCATAGGGACCAAATCCACAAAGAAACCATTAAAAATAACCATCCATACAAATTTTCAAAGGTTTGGACAAGAACTAAAAAAAACAAATCATATGGACCATTTTATCAATTTTGTCTTTTTTATTTTTATTTTTGGTCCTGCAACTGTGTCTCACAAAATTGTATTGGTTTCAATTGAACATCTATATGTGTGTGCGTTTAATATCCGGCAGAAATAGAGTCAAATTTCAGTGACAGAGTGGGTTTATTTGACACCGAGCACAGGATTCTAATCCCCAATGTTGCTCTTATGACTCTTGCTCAACAAGAATGCATTCCAATATCCCTTTGCAGTCTCCGATTTCCAAGGATGATGCGCAGCAGCTATTGCTAAAGGTTGAAATCACAAAAAACTTCTCCCTTTTTTACAGGATTTTAGTAATCCTCTTCCTTACTTTTACATGTTATTGAAGATCAATCACAAATCGTGTTATGTGCATAACACCAAACACCTAGGCGTTGTGCTTGTGAGGTAAAATAAAACTTCTTCCTTTTTTTAAAAAAAATATGTTTACCATTAAGAGATTATTATTTTTCAATACAAAGTGATGAATTAAATCTTTTATCCTACAGTTCTTTACATAACTTTGTTTCTTCTTGCAAAGGAGTCAGAAAAGATAACTGATGTAAGTTTTGATGTTTTTATTATTATTTTGGATTTACGGATGTTCAATTTTTCAATCTTTTTTTTTATATTATGCTTGGTTCTGCATAGGAAAGTAAGATAAATTCTGCATTACTTGCTTTGCTTCTCTTTCGATGGACAACCAAGCAATTAGCCAATATTATTTATACAGGTATTTTTATGATTTAATTTACTCTTACACAACTTGGTTATTTTACCGTTTTGCCCTTGAGCCTTGTGTTAATTTCAATATTTTTTTAACCTTTTGAAGTGGTAATGACAATTAAAAGTAAATCAGTAACATAAGTATAAAGTTTGGTGCTATCACTTTCATATCAAGTACCATATTAAATCTTTAAAGAAAATACAGACTAACGGGCGCCCCTTTTTGGGTATATTGATAAAAATATACAATGACATTTGCGTTCTTTTTAATAAATTTCTTCCTTGACATGTAAAATGAGGATGTTTGTGCCAAAACTTATTTAGAATGTTCCAAAATCATGCTAGGTTTCAGCCTTTAGAAGTTTATCCTTATAAACTAGGATCACTTAACCTTCTGTTTTTTTGAAACTTTTGGGAATAATGTATCTTGTCTGTTGTTTTCTAGAAAGATGATGCGTTTTGACTTTTAGCAAAATCAAATGGACTGTTAACTAAAATAACCTTATAAGGTATTGCGAATAACAAAATTGTTTAAACAATGCATAATACTTTTATATTATGAAAGTAATAGTTTTACTTTTACCATTTGCAGCTTTGTATTATTGATTTATATGATGCTAGAAAATTCACAATGTGTTATGAAAGTATTAGTTTTACATTTCACAAGAATGGAACAAGTAGACGATGACTAAAACTTTTGTGATTGTTTGGTGAGAGTTAGCTCATGATGCTTGTGTTTTCTTCAATTTTGATATTTGTATATGTGCAAGTAGACGATACACAAGATCCACTTACATATGAATATATGTGAAGCTTTGTACAGACAGATAATTGCTCAATTAGTGGGTTATTACTAAAGTCAAAGGGTTTTTATTTTATTAGCATATTATTGACTTCTTTACCATTTGGTGAGCTCAAATCCTTTCTTGATACGGGCCATTTTTTATAGAGCAAATGTAGAACAGCGAAAACCTTGTGGGATTCAATATGGATGCCAATGGTAAAAGACAATTCTATTCCAGAAGTAGGTTTTGTTTTGATATTATCGGGCATTGAAATGTCATTTGTCCCTATGATTGCTACTTTTACACCAGCCGCAAATACAAGGAATTTCGCAACCTTGTGAAGTGAAATGTCATTTGGTCCCTATGATGGCTCCCAAGTAATGTTTTTCTAAAGGAATTGAAATAGATGTTTAAATTAATCAAACTAATATAATTATTTAGAATTTACATGTGTCTTTTTATATGACATTTGAAATGTAGAGAATGTCCAATAACAATATACTAAAATTTCTACAGGCTATAAGATTATGTCTCAATGAAATATATATTGAAATCATTATTCTTAATACATATATGTTTGTATTTAGTTGTTTGTTTGTGCTATTTTAATTTGCAATATTGATATTTTTCATATTATTTTATATATTTTTTAACCATCCCGTGTATTACACGAGTTTCTAGCCTAGTATATATATATATGTATATATATATATATATATATATATATATATATATATATATATATATATATATATATATATATATATATATATATATATATATATATACATATATATATATATACATACATATATATATATATATATATATATATATATATATATATATATATATATATATATATATATATATATACATATATATATATATATATATATATATATATATATATATATATATATATATATATATATATATATATACATATATATATATATATATATATATACATATATATATATATATATATATATATATATATACATATATATATATATATATATATATATATATATATATATATATATATATATATATATATATATATACATATATATATATGGGGATAGTGAATATGTGGCTGTTATATACCTAAGCTTAGGTGTAGAACCTCTAAAACAACCCTGTTTTTAACAAAAATAAAAGACCAATGTATTTAATTTGTTCTTCATAGTTGTACACAATTTGTTGTTCCATTCAATTTAACTTATTTACTTTTATTTTAGTGATGTTTTTTCTGACCACCAACTTCTATATTACTGATACATGTAGGGGTGATACTTTTAATCACTCTATTATATGACTCATACAATCCTTTTTCATCTTTGTGCAATCAATCATATGGATTACTTATATTAAGGAAAACAAAAATGCAAGTTTTTCATAAAAAAAACCTAATGGATTTTGATGGTTCTACACCTAAGCTTAGGTATATAACAGCCTCATATTCACTTTTCCCTATATATATATATATATATATATATATATATATATATATATATATATATATATATATATATATATATAAATATATATATATATATATATATATATATATATATATATATATATATATATATATATATATATATATATATATATATATATATATATATATATATATATATATGTATATATATATAGGGTTGAGTTCTTGTGAGAACCTAAAAAACCATGAGATCTTGAGAACTCTCTCTGATTGGTCTATTCACAAAAGGGCACGATTGTCATTTTACAATTCACATTTAATTTTGACTTTTTTTATTTTAGGCAACAAATCTAACAACTCCTAAAATCAATGCTATTAAATTTGAATTTTCAAATTAAAAAAAGAAAATTTTTTTTTGTAAAAATTTTATAAGAATTTCGTTTTTATTTTTAAATTATTTTTTCCGGAATTCAAAAAAACTTCCGAATTTTTTTTAAAAAAAACCAAATTTCAAAATTAAAAAAAACATATTACTGTATTTGCATGTGTATATATGCATACTCGCAGATGCATATATACATATTTTCACAATTCATATATATACATATTCGTATTTTTACGCATTTTTTTATAAACAATAATATATAATTGTTTTGAACAATATGCACATAAAATTTAAAAAGGATAGCAATATACAACCGTTTTGAATGATACATACAAATTTATTAGAAATAATGAACGTTACAGACAAAAAATATAAAAAAATACAACGAAAATTCATGATATCTTCATTTCTCAAATTCTCAATTTCCATTTCTTTAATTTGCTCGATAAATTCTCCAAAATCTGCAATAACATTAATAAAAATTAATATATATGTATATTGAAAAACATTAAAATAAAACATACATGCACATACGCATATGAACAAATGCACATCTATTTATGTATATATGTTAATATGCGTACACGTCTATATGAACAAAATGATATACATATGCATATGTACACATACGTTTAATACACATATGCATATACGTTTTTGCATATATACTCACATTTGAACAGACATATGCACATACGCCCGTATATACACATATATGTGTGCATGTGCACATATACACATGCATATACACATATGCACATATATTTATGCATATATGCAAATACGCACACATGTACACAAACAAAATAGAAAAAGAAATCCGTAAGTACAATGCTATAAATCACACATATGCACATATATGTATGCATATATACAAATACGCACATATGCAAATACGCACATATGCAAATACACATATGTGAATATGTACAAATGCACATATGCACATGTGCACATATGCACTTATATGCACATATGCAGAGATAATTATATACACAAACACATACGTATATGTGTATATACACACACATAATAAATGAGCAAATGAACAATTTGTGAAAACATTCATATGCATAAATGCACAGAAACATAAATACACATGTGCACATATGCATATATGCACATACACATATGCATATATGCACACACATGTATAAATGAACAAAATGAAAAATACGTACCAACATTCAAACATGTGTATATTCATATATGCATAAAATATACACATGTGCACATATACACATACACATATGCATATATACGTATGTGTATACACATGTGTATATACATATATGTGCCCATATGCATACACATATACATGTATATATAAACATCTGGACATATATGCACCTAACAAATAAAGGTCCTATTCATCTTATACCAACCGCATAGGCAGGGTGCAAGATGAATACGCAGTTCCTTTCATAAAAAGAAGAAATATTATTGAGCAGACTCACCAATTCAGGATCAGATGCTTATTGAACATAAGTATGAAGTCACTAAAGATTAGCATGTAGGACAATGCACTTCCAACCCGGTTTTAGCTTTGTTTGTTCAAATTAACTTTGGGATTGCAAAAGTGCACTTTTGTTCGTTAGTTGTTCTAGTATTACAACAGAATATGTTCTCCACATTTGTGACTAAAAATGTATACTTGCTGACTAACCAGGGACACAACTCAAGTAGTTGCATGCACCAACAGTTGAAGAGCAACTAGATGATAATGCCTCTTATTATGTAGAAAACTAATATCTTGGAAAACAATATGCTTTAGACATGTCCATACTCTCTACATTCTGAACCTCATTTAGTTCCCGAATAAATAAAAAGAACAATGATAGGAAAAAGTTAAAAGGGGAAAACAAGTTGTAAAGTGGAAGTGATGATAGCAGAAGCAAAAGTATAGTCAAACTCCTTTAACGTCTTGTGTAGACCATTAAGAAGTTTAAAACGAAATTCAAATTCAAGAAAGTTCCATGATTAACTTAATCGGGTATTTCAAAAAAAGAATAATAGAGTTGAAGCTTTCTTAACCTCCAGTCATATGAATCAAACATTCACTAGTCCCGGTTTCTTTAGTGAGTTCCAAAATCAACGGTACCGTAGAATTGTTCAATAAAGGGCACGAAAAAATAAATTTCAATCCATATTCAGATGAAATTAAAATCATATACCTGATATCGGAAGTTCACTTAGGTAGAAGAAATAAAGAAAAGTTACTGAATCGATAGTTATCTTCACGAACTAACGTTGACGAAGGCGACGTCAACCGGAAAACTCCCCTCGACGGTGACTGTGATGCACTGACGGTTGACAATCGGAAAGGATTGAAATGTGAGTTAGAAAGAGATACAAGGGAATGAGGGTTCGTGAAGGCGGTATTGGTTGCCGCGGCGTTGATGGTGCGATATTGGTGACGGCAGCGCTGGTGTGGCCGTAAAAAGCGGTGGTTTTGATCTAGGGTTTTAGAAACGTCCATGGCTGGTGCTGGTGCTTGTTCACTGGAGTTGTTAGCAGAAACGACGGTGATTCATCCTTGATCAGAAGGAAAGAGAACCATGGGGTGTGGCAAGATTGACCCGATAACGAAATCGTTCACGAATACCGTACCATCTCCTTCTCAAGTTCACGCTGAATCGCCTATCTCTGCAAATCCACCGGTCCTCTTGGAAAAAACATACAAATCACGATTTAAGAAACAATTACCCATTGTCTGTATGGTGCGGAGGAGACGGCTAGGGCAAGTTTGAATCTGATGGGGGAGTAGTTGACGAAGAACATATAGAGAGAGAGAGAGAGAGAGAGAAAGACGGTTTTGAGAATAATGGGGGTGTTTCCTATTTCGTATGATCCAATTTGTTTTCTGGTACCTAAATTACCCTTTGTTTTTTTTCTAAAAAGTCAAATATACCATTTGAATTGATAGTAATTACAAAACTGCCATTAACTCATCCAAGCCATTGATTTTTTAAATCTAACGGATCAGATTCGGTTCTCAAGATCTCATGGTTTTTTGAGTTCTCAAAAGAACCTAACTCTATATATATATATATATATATATATATATATATATATATATATATATATATATATATATATATATATATATATATATATATATATATATATATATATATATATACATATATATATATATATATATATATATATATATATATATATATATATATATATATATATATATATATATATATATATATATGTATATATATATATATACATATATGTATATATATATATATATATGTATATATATATATATATATATATATATATATATATATATATATATATATATATATATATATATATATATATATATATATATATATATATATATATATAGGGCTGTCAAATTTGTACCACGGAAAACCAACCAACACGTTAACAACCGAACCAAAAAAAGTTGGTAACCAACATGTTTGGTTGGTAGTACCGTACCAATTGAGTAATCTTGGCATGGTACCGGTACAAAATCGTCATTACCATGGTAATACCGTACTAACCAATATTTATATATATATATATATATATATATATATATATATATATATATATATATATATATATATATATATATATATATATATATATATATATATATATATATATATATATATATATATATATATATATATATATATATATATATATATATATATATATATAGGGAGAGGTTATATGGAGTACCAATAAAAGGTGGAGAACTGGAGACTCATTCTAGACCAATCATTTCATAAAGGCACATTAGTAATTGTGTATTTTAGTTAAATCAATATAGAATAAATTAATTGATAATTTCCTAAAATCTAGGGATTTGATTAATAGTTACCTAAAATCTAGAGATTTGATTAACAGTTACCTAAAATCTAGGGATTTGATTAATAGTAGAATAAATTATCATTTAATAGAATTTTTTTATTCAAAAAACGTTTTTTTTATAAATCAACGTATTAGTGATTTTTTATTCAAAAAACCGTTTGTAATCATGAATGAATAAAGTATTATATATATATATATATATATATATATATATATATATATATATATATATATATATATATATATATATATATATATATATATATATATATATATATATATATATATATATAAATGAAATACATGTGTAATCATAAATGAATACAGGACAATGTATAGATACAAAAAAGTTAACTACATTTATAATCATGAATGATTATAAAACACAAAACAGGAAATAATACAATATAGTTCTATACATAAATAATTAAAAACAATACAACTTTAATCACAATTGATTAAAAACACTTGTAATCATAAGTGAATACAGGACAATGTATAGATACAAAAAAGTTAACTATATTTATAATCATGAATGATTATAAAACACAAAACGGGAAATAATACAATATAGTTTTAGACATAAATAATTAAAAACAATACAACTTTAATCACAAATAATTAAAGAACATGTTGTGTTAAATCTTTTGACTTGAAATAGACTGCTTCGACTTCTCATTTATGCAACTCCAATACTCTGAAAAATCTACATTCAAAATGCATAAAAATCATGTCAATAAAGAAAGGATAAATGTATAAAATGACCCATAATCATAAATGAATAGAACTGTATGAATAAACTGTATTCATACATGAATAAATTGTATTCATACATGAATAAAACTGTGTAATATGTTATTCATTGATGAATACCACTTTGAAATATGTTATTCATTGATGAATACCAAAATGTAATATGGCATTCATTAATGAATACCAAAAGAAATCACGTTGTAATGATTCATAATGTAACATATTTGCAAGTTTAATTTCATCGCCTCTCAAAAAAGAATCCAAATCGAACCAAACGGGACCAAACAAATAATCATCAATGAATAAAACATTATAATCATCAATGAACAATTCATGTAATCTTCAATGACTAAGCTATTGTAATCATCAATAAACAATTCATTGTAATCGGCTATATAATTGTTTAATCTCCGAAAACCCCCATCTATATAGTTTTTTTTAAATGTGCAATTGTTTGTGTCTACTTGGGAATATTTAAGTAAGAAAACATTTGTAAACGGGTGTCTAGTTTGGCATATACGATTAAATCAAATATTTAAAACTACAAACTAATTCAAACAATTAGGTAGTATTTATCTTGTCATAAGAATTAAAATAGTTGAAAATTTAATATATCATTAAACGAAGATACATAATTAAATTTAAGAATAGTTCATATATAATATACAATTAAACACTTTTTTTTACTACAGAGTAGGCCATATATAATTCAACAAAATAGTTAGATTTTAAATATATTTTTCAACGAAGATATATTTGAGAAATAAAAAAAAAATCATATCATCGAAAAGCAAATACAAAACTAAATATAAAAGTTATACAATCCTTATCAATATGAAAATTATTCCTCATTAGTTTTGTTTGAGAGATAAGTGATAGTGTAGGAAAAAAAGAATAAAAAACCTACATCTTACCTTTTTACGTGGAACACCATAATGAAGATTAGAAACAATACCAATGGTTTTGCTTTCTTTCTTTTTTCTTCTGTTCGTCTTCACATTGTATACAACAATGATTCTTATTTGTGTGATACGGCTGATGAAAGCCTATTAGGGTTAACAAAACGCAAAAAGAGAGATGGTCGGATGTATAAAGGGAAATAGAAGATGAGATGAGAGAGATTGATAAATTTTAGGAGTTGATAAATATGGATTAATGTTCAATTTCTATAATACCCTTATGCTACTTTTAATTTAAATTAATGAAATTTAAATATATTAATAATTTCAAAATTGTCAATTAATCATAGCCTTAGATCTGAAATAATAAAGGGATGAGATCTGGCCTCCAGTTCTCTACCTTTTTATCGATCTCTACTATATATATATATATATATATATATATATATATATATATATATATATATATATATATATATATATATATATATATATATATATATATATATATATATATATATATATATATATATATATATATATATATATATATAT